>PVIR01005928.1:0-14032 GCA_004026965.1 Petromus typicus
TCTGCCTCCCGAGTGCTGGGATTACAGGCGTGAGCCACCACGCCCGGCACTGTGGTATGTGGTACTGGTTGCTGCTGGGTGTGGGTCTCCACACCCAGTATTGTTATGTGGTTACCGGGGAATCGAACCCGGGTCCTTGCGCTTGCAAGACAGGCGCCGGAACCACTGAGCTAACTCCCCGGCCCCAGGAATCAAATTTTAGCCCTTGTGCTTACAAGGTACATGTGGTACCACTGAGCTAAATCCCTGACCTAAAACTGTATTTTTGTTTTGTTTTGTTTTGTTTTGTTTTGTTTTGTTTTGTTTTGTTTTGTAGAAGGGAATGAACTTGGGACTCTATGTTTGCAAGGCAGGCACCAGAACTACTGAGCTGAATCTCCGGCCCTTGATTTCTTTATAATAGCCATTTTTTCTGGAGTGAGATAGAATCTCACCATTGTTTTAATTTGCATCTCTTGAATGAACAGTGATGCTGAATTTTTTCATATATGTATTTGGCATACCTACTTCTCCATCTGAGAAATGTCTGTTCATTTCAGATGGCCATTGTTAGACAGGGTCTTTAAATGGGGGGGGGAGTTCTGATTCTTTTTAGTTCTAGATATTGATCCTTTATCTGAAGAACAGTTCGCAAAAATTTTTTCTCACTCTGTGAGTTGTCTCTTTATTCTGTTGATGATTTCTTTTGCTTTGTAGAAGCTTTTTAATAAGATGAGGTCCCAGTTATTGATTCTTTGTGATACTTCCTGTGAAATCAAGGTTTTGTTCATACAGTCTGCCTACACCAGTGTCTTCAAGAGTTCTAGGTATTCTATCTTACAGTAGATTTAATGTTTCTGTTTTAATATTTATATATTTTATATAAATTAAATATGTTTATATAAATTAAATGTAATATTTAGATCTATTTTGATTTTAATTTAGTGCATGGCAAAAGATATAGGTCTCATTTTAATCTTCAGCATGTTGAAAGCCAGTTTTTCCAGAACCATTGACTAAGGGGCTATCTTTCTTTCAGTGAAGATGTTTGGCTCCTTTGTCAAAGACAAGGTGGCAAAGTGTGTTTGGAGTTGTTTCTGCATCTTCTAATTTGTTCCATTGATCCTCCAGTCTCGTTATTTGCCACTATTGTGCTGTTTTTATCACCATAGCTTTATAGCACAATTTCAAGTCAGAGACCGTGATGCTGCCTGCCTTGCATTTATTGCCCAGCATTGCCTTTGCTATACTATGTTTCTTCTAGTTCCAAGTGAATTTTAAGATTATTTTCTCAGTCTGTAAGATATGCTATTGGTATTTAGATCAGATTGCATTAAATCTGTGTAATGATTTTGGAAGCATATCCATTTTCACTGTATGGATTCTCTCTACCCAAGAGCACTAGATATCTTTCCATTTTCTGATGACCTGTTTGATCTCCTTCTTCAGAGTGCTGTAGTTCTTAGTGTAAAGGTGTTTTACTCCCTTTGTTAGATTGATTCCTAGATATTTGGGGGCTTATTTGGATGTTATTGTAAAAGACATTGTTTCCATAATTTTTCTCTCAATGAGCTTGTTGGGGAGAGGGTTGGCATTTATAAGGTATTTTATAGCTTGTATATACAAAAGTATATAAACTATATACACATTACAAACTTGCCACTATTGGATAAGTGGTAAAAATAAAATTTAAAAAACAAAATCTTCACAAGTCGCTATCTTCTACAATCACAAAGGTTTCTAGGTAAACTCAGTAGTACCTCTGGTTAATAACTAAATATCTGAGTTACAGGTGTTATCTCAAAGTTAAAAGCAAATGCAAAGAAGTTAGGCTAGCATGCTTTAAAGCATTAATAAAGTATAACTTATGGTGACATTAGTTACATTATCTCAAGATTAATCATTAAGCACTGTTACATAGTTTATACACATGAATAAAAACATGAGCATCATATACTATGAACCACTAGAGCATGAATCCACATAACTAAAGACTCCTTTAAAAAGTTCATCTTTCCGGGGGCCGGGGAGTTAGCTCAGTGGTTCCAGCGCCTGTCTTGCAAACTCAAGGGCCTGGGTTCAATTCTCCGGTAACCACATAACAATACTGGGTGTGGAGACCCACACCCACACCCAGCAGCAACCAGTACCACATACCACAGTGCCGGGCGTGGTGACTCACGCCTGTAATCCCAGCACTCGGGAGGCAGAGGCAGGAGGATTGTGATGTGAGTTGGAGGCTGAGCTCAGGGCCAGCCTGAACCACAAAGCGAGACCCTGTCTCATAAAACCTAAAAAAAAAAAAAAAAAAAAAAAAAGTTCATCTTTCCTAAATTCTTCAAATTTCAATTAAAGAGCATCAGTTTTCAATTTCATCTTTCAACTGTCACTTGAAAAACTTACATGCTGTTAAAAATTTAATTGATGTTTATTGATAGTAGACATCCATAATAGGCCCACTGTATACATTATGAGTTTCTTTTAAACTGTATTTCATGTGTTTATTTATGATTGAAAGTTTAAGTGTTGTTTACAAGGCTGCTAACAATTTCTAAAAGCTCTAACAGTGTTGTTTTGGTTTGGGACTTTTAGTACTGGGCTTGAACCCAAAGCCACACACATGCTAGGCAACTGCTCCACCACCAAGCTACATCCTCAGTTCTGAAAAGGATTGTAAATCAGCTTTTCTAAAATATTCCACATATTCTCTCTATCCACATTTGTAAACATCTCAATCATCCTTAGTGGAAATTAATATTAAATGTAAAGCTTAAAATGTAAGGCATAGCATGAGAAAATATAAGAGGAAAAAAATCTTAATTTTAATCTGAAATTGTAGGATAACTGGCTTGAGTTAGCCTTATTCAACAATTTACTTTGTTCTCTCTTACAAATGCACAATAACAGACAAGCTTGCTAATTTAACTCTTTTTAACTTCTTAAGGTCTTGATTATTCAAGGATCATTTTAAAACCAAAACACTGGGCTGAGGGTGTAGCTCAGGGGTAAAAATGCTTGCTTATGTGCCCTGGTTTTGATCTCCAGCACTACTTCCCAAAAAAGAAAAGTTAAAGCTCTAACTTGACATACAGTGAAAGCAGAGTAGAAATATCCAAACTTCAGATCTGATTTTTTCTAAATACAGCCTAAAAATTAGGAAGCAATTTTTTTCCTTTCCAGATGTTAATAATTTAAAATATAAATAAATGTATTAAATTCCACTAAATAGAGAATGTGAAAGTTTCTGGTACAAAAAAATTTAGCCATCCAAGTGTGACAGTCATGTCATTCTATGGTAGGAAAAGGCCTGGATTTTGTTTGCCTTTTGTAATTACTTCACAGTCGCTCCTCATCTCAAAATTAAGATTTACAAGTGAACTGAATGTCATTGTTTCTTGTTGATCAGTCTGAACAGTAGAATTAGTTAGTATCTTACTCTGCTGGAATTGTTTTTCTACTTTCCACATTTCTTCCTCCTCTTCTTCTCTCTCCTCCTCTTCTCAAAGTGTGCCACTGTTATATTGAAGGGCATGTACACTGTAAACAAATTTTTGGTTTGTGGGAGACAGGGGAAGAGGATGCACCCAGAACCCTCATGGCAAGCTCTAGTCTTCCGTGAGTCCAACTGCAAAATGATTAACAACCAACCAACAACAAGACTGGAAGCTTGAGAAAAAGGCTGAGCCCAGGCTCAACCCTAGCTTCTTTGGGAAGTATCAGGAGGCAAAATACCAATTTCACTGCACCTTTATTCAGTACCAAGCCTTCACACCCAAAATCCCAGCATATATAACACAGGGCATATGTCCACAATAATCCCTGTTGTTGAACATCCTACAGGGCAGGGAAGATAATCTCTGTAGGTAAAGATCCCTGAGGGCAGAGAAGATGCCCACAATAATCCCAGTAGTTGATCCTGCAGGGCAAGGCAGAGGTCTGAAAGTCTGTCCACAGTTCCCGACACTGGTTAGTTCTAAACTTCAGCTTGTGGTCATAGATCTAGCTCATGAGCTTAAAAGTAACAGAATAGTGAGGGCCACAATTTGTCATTTCCTGGGGGTTTTGATCTTGATGATGACATTGATCATGTTATTTTGACTGAGGTTGTTCTGTTTAAGTACTTTCATGGTGTGCCACAACTGAAATTGCTTAAGGGCCATTACAGATCCAAGGAGGACAACCCAGGCAGTAGCCATCTTCCAAAGGTTCTAAATATTAAGAAGAAAGATACTTGCTATAACCATTGCCCAGACTGCAGCTCAGAAATTAAACTAAAAACATCAGTAACACACACACACACACACACACACACACACACACACACACACACACACACACACACAAAGTAGAAATGAGAAAACATTTTAAAATCCAGACACCCATATTATCACCAAAGGGGAATTTAGGGGAAAATGAAATGAAGCAAACCAAAATTCAACCACCAGAACTCTCTGAACTCATAACAAAAAGAGAATCTGGTAAAAATGAAATCAGAAATAATTTTTCAGGTAAAAACATAGATAATGTCCATAGCGAAAGATATGATTAATAGCACTAAAGAAGAGATCAAGAACCTGATGGAATCTCTGTTTATGAGAGCGATGTAATCAGTTAAACAGCTTCACACAGATTTCCAGGAGATTAAAAACTTCAATGAAATTTTTGCAAAATAGGTTAAATGAATATGAAGACTGAATATCAGACACAGAAGACAAGATTGCAGGAAGTGAACAAAAAAGGAATAATTTATGGAAAATAGCAAGGGACCGTGAGAAAGCAATCTACCAGCTGCTGACAGTGCAAAGAAGAATAGCATAAGATTGTCTGGAGCTGGTGAAGAAACAGGGGATAATGCAAAAAATATTTTTTAAAATCTCTTTATAGAAGTAATGGCAGAAAACATCACAGGAAAAGGAAAAGAATTTGACATACAGATGAGTGAAGCATATAGGACTCTGACCTGGCTGTACTCTAAAAGTCTGCACTTGCGCATGTCATACTCAAGACTCAAGAAACTCAACAGAAGAACAAAGTACTGAAAGTAGTTAGAGAAAAAAAAAATCACTTACAAAGGAAAGCCCATCAGAATCACAGCAATCTTTTCAATGCACACACTTGACTCAATGAGAGCCTACAGTGAAGCATTTCAAACTCTAAAACAACCTACAACCTAGACTGATTTATATTACAAAACAATCCTTCAAAATCAATGGGGAAATAAGATATTGCCACAACAAAGAACACTTGAGAAACTTCCCAAAGACCAAACCTGCACTCCAAAAGTCCAAACAAAATCCTTTAAAAAAACACAATAAGTGTCACACACCCATGAGACCCAGCAGAATGAACTCATTGGGTAAGGTGAGAAATCGAATGTAAAAGGGGAAAAGGAATGAATAAAAGAACCAACAGCAGGGAAATAATATGACAAAGATAAATCAATACATATCAGTTACAAGCATTAATGTTAATAGCTTCGATGTGCCAATTAAAAGACATAGACTGTCATAAGGGTTTAAGAAGCAAAATACAACAATATGCAGTATACAAGAAACAAATCTAATTCACAAAGAAATCCCTAGACGGAAAGTAAAAGGATGGAAAATGATTTTCCATGTGACAGGAAACTGCAAAACAGCAAAAGTGGCTATCTTATTTGCAGACAAAATAAATTTCATACTAATTAAGAGAGACAAAGGACACTACCTCCTCACAGAGGGAACAACCCAAGATGAACGGATGACATTCATAAATATTTATGTACCAAATTCTAGTGCACCCAACTATATAAAACAAATATTAATGGACATCAAAAGAAAGATAAACACTAATACAATACTAACCAGTGGGGGACTGAAATACCCCACTATCACAAACACAAAATCAAGTGAACAAAAAATCAATAAGGAAATACTGAACTAAACCAAACCTTTGAACAAATGGATTTAATAAATGTTTAGAGCGAATTTCACCCAGAGAGTCAGAATATACATTCTTCTTGGATGCTTTCAGATAATTCTCAAAAATAAACCACATGCTACTTCACAGAGCATGTTGAAGAAAATCCAAAGGAATTGGAGTTATCTACTATATATAGTCAAACCATAGTGTCTTCAAATTGGAGATCAACAGCAAAAGAAATTCTAAGAACCCTACAAATACATGGAAATTGAACAACACTCTCCTGAGCAACCAATGGGTCACAGAAAAAATTAAACAGTTTCTACAATTGAATGATAATGCCAATACAACATACATGAACCTATGGGACATAAAAGCAGTTCTACAAAGCAAATCCATAGCAGTGAATACTCATACTAAGAAAACAGAGACAGCTCAAATAAATAAACCTCAAATTACTTAAAAAAAAAAAAGGGAGCGAGATAAACTGAAAACACATAGAAGGGAGGAAATTACAAGCAGTAGAGCAGAAATTAATGCACTGGAAACAGCAAACAATACCAAAAAAATATCAATGAACTGAAGAATTGATTTTTTGAAAGAATAAATAAAATTGGCAAATCTTTAGCCAACCTTATCCAAAAAAAGGAATGAATAAAGCATATAAAGAAATGTTCAACATCACTGGTCATTTGAGAGATGCAGATGAAAACAACACTGAGATTTCATCTCACTCCACAAAGAATGGGTGCTATCTCAGAATTAGCCAGCAACAAATGTTGGCAAGGCTGTGGAGAAGAAGGAACCCCTCTCCATTGCTGGTGGGAGTGTAGACTCGTATAACCCCTGTGGGGATCAGTTTGGAGATTTCTCAAAAAACTGCAATTAGAGGAGCTGTTTAACCCTACTATTCCTCTGCTAGGTATTCATACAAAAGAACTAAAATATTCATACCACAGCGACATATGTGCACCCATGTTTATAGCAGCTCAGTTTGTGATTGCTCAAACATGGAAACAAACAAAATGTCCATCAACTGGAGACAGAATAAAAAAGTTGTGGTTCTTCTACAGAATGGAGTATTACTCTGCCATAAAAAATGATAAGATTGAATAATTTAGATTCAAATGGACATACCTTAAGGACCTCCTCATAAGTGAAATAAATAGATCACAAATGTGTAAATATCATGTCTTTTCTCTGGTATGAGAAAATGAAGATGTAAATGAGTTCTAGAATGTATGTGATATATTGTGAAATAGAAAATACTCAAAGTATTTTCTCACTACTCAATACTCAATACTCAAAGAAGGGGTAAATAATGAGAGGAAAAATAATGAGATTATAACAAAAAAGAAAGGAAACAAAGCTTGTGCATATAGGGGGTGGGGTGGTAGAGTGAGTAGGGGTATGGGAAAAAATGAGAATTAAGTTGTGTCATATACTGGTACAAATTCTCATTGTTCAGTGCAATCATGATGTGTATATACAATATACCAATAAAGATCTCAATTTTTAAAAAAAGGAGTGAAAAGGTTCAAATCCATGCAGTCAGGTATGGGGTCTTCTATGTAGAGTATCATGTCATCTCACCAAAATGACAATTTAACTTCTTCACATCTTATCTTTATTCTTTTTATTTTTGTCTTTTTGTCCAATTGCTCGGGCTATAGTTTCCAGAACTATATTGAACATTTGTAAAAAGGACAGTATAAAGTCTTCTTTTCCTATCTTTATTCCTTTTATTTCTTTATCTTATTTAATTGCTATGGCTAATGTTTCCAAAATGAACTATATTGAACAGGAGTGGTGATAGTGGACATCCTTATCTTGTTTCAGATCTTAGCATGAGAGGTTTCAGTTTTTGATAATTTAATATGATGCTGGCTGTTGGTTTCTCATAAATAGCTTTTATCAGTTTCATATACAGACTGCTTATTCCAATTTCCTGTAGGGTTTTAATCATAAATCAGTGTTGGATTTTGTCAAGTGCTTTTTTTGCATCTATTGAGATTATCATTTGGTTTTTGTCCAGGAGACCAGAGGATAATAAACACCTACTTTGAGAACCTGTACTCCAATAAGATGGACAACACAAAACAAATAGATTCCTTAGACACATATGAACTTCCAAAATTGAACAAAGAAGATGGAAATATGCTAAAAACTCCAATAACAATCAGTGAAATTGAAAATGTAATTAAAAACCCACTGACAAAGAAAAGTCCTGGTCCTGATGGATTCACTGTTAAATTCTATAAGACTTTTAGAGAAGAGCTAATGCCACTACTTCTCAAATTCTTTAATGAAATCGAAAGGGAAGCAATACTCCCAAATTCATTCCTGGAAGCAAGCATTACATTGATTCCAAAAGCAGAGAAAGACCCAACCAAAAAAAGAGAATTACAGGCCAATTTCCTTAATGAATGTAGAGGCAAAAGTCCTCAATATGATACTGGCAAACAGAATATAAAGGATCATCAAGATCATACACCCTGACCAAGTTGGATTCAGCCCAGGGATGCAAGGATGGTTCAAAATACATAAATCAATAAATGTGATACACTATTTTAACAGACTCAAGGACAAAAACAATATGGTCATCTTAATAGATGCAGAAAAAGCATTCAACAAAATCCAACACACACACATGATTAAAACTCTACAGAAAACTGGTATAAATAGTCTTTATCTCGGCCTGGTAAAAGCTATTTATGAAAATTCAACAGCCAGCATCAGACTAAAGGGTCAAAAACCGAAAGTTTTCACACTAAGATCAGGAACAAGACAAGGATGTCCAATATCACCATTCCTGTTCAATAGAGTTCTGGGAACACCCCCAGCAATTAGATAAGAGAAATAAATAAAAGGAATAAAGATAGGAAAGGAAGAAGTTAAACTGTCATTATTTAATAATGACGATTCTCTATTGAAGAGCCTAAAAACTTAGCCAAAAGACTGCTAGACTTACTCACCAGATTTAGTAGCATAACTGGACATAAAGTCAACACTCAAAAATCAATAGCCTTTGTATAAATGAACAACAAACTCACTGAGAGAGAAACTGGTGTATCAATTTCTTTCACAATAAAATCCAAAAAATGAAATATCTAAGAATCAATCTAACAAAAAATTTGAAAGACCTCTACTCTAAAAACTACAGCACTCTGAAAAAGGAGATAGAAGAGGATATCAGAAAATGGAAAAAATAGCAAAAGCAGTCCTATGCAACATCTTCATGGCAGCAGGTATCATAATCCCCAACATGAAACTATACTATAAAGCCACTGTGATTAAAAAAAAAAAAATCATGGTACCAGCAAAGAAACAGACCCAAGGATCAATGGAACAGAGTAGAAAGGCCAGAAACAACCTCAGATATACTAAGTCACTTCATTATTGACAAAGGAGCCAAATACCCTCAATAGAGGAAAGAAAGCCTCTTTAACAAATGGTACCAGAAAACCTGAGTTTCAGCTTGCCAAAGATTAAAGCCAGATATATCTCTTTCTTCATGCACCAAACTAAAATCAAAGTGGATTAGAGACTTAAATATTAAAATAAAAACACTAATCCTGTTGGAATATAGATTAAGTAGAACTCTTGAAGACATTGACACAGGGAAAGACTTTATGAACAAAACTTTAGCAGTACAGGAACTAGCACAAAGAATCAACAATTGGGATGTCATCTTACTAAAAAGCTTCCACACAGAAAAAGAAACTACGAATGGGGAGAAAAGAAAGCCTACATTACGGGAAGGTATTTTTACCAGCTGTTTCTCAGACAAAGGACTACTGTCTGTATAAAGAACTTTTTTAAAAAGCAGTCTCTCAAAATTCAAAGATCCAAAATTCAAAAATTAGCATCTGAAATTAACAGACAAAAAATGACATTTTTCAGATGAAGAAGTAAAAGTAGCTAAGAAACATATGAAGGAAGGTTCAAAATTGCTGGTCATCTGAGAAATGCATATGAAAACAACACTGATAATCCATCTCACTCCAGAAATAATGGATGCTGTCTCTAAATCAACCAACAACAAATGTGGGCAGGGTTGTGGTAAGAAAGGAACCCTTGGGCCAGGGATTTAGCTCAGTGGTTCTGGTGCCTGCCTTACAAGTGCAAAGACCCAGGTTCGATCCCCAGTAACCACATACGATGCCAGGAATGGAGAACCACACCCAACAGCAGTCAGAACCACAAACCACAATGCTGGGCCTGGTGACTCACGCCTGTAATACCAGCACTCGGGAGGCAGAGGCAGGAGAATTGCTCTGAGTTCATGGCTGAGCTCAGGGCCAGCCTGAACTACAAAAGCAAGACCCTGTCTCAAAAAAAAAAAAAAAAAAAAAAACCTTCTCCACTGTTGATGGGAATGTAGACTCGTGGAGCCACTATAGAGATCAGTGTAGAGATTCCTGAAAAAACTAGGACTCAAGGTCCCATTTGTTTCTGCTATTTCCCTGCTGGGTATATACACGAAAGAATTACAAGAATTATACCATAGCAACATATGTGCATTCATGTTTACAGCAGGTTTTTGTTTGTTTGTTTGTTTTTTGTGGTTTTTTGTTTGTTTTTTTTTTTGAGACAGGGTCTCACTTTGTCGTTCAGGCTGGTCCTAAACTCAGACTCGAACTCAACAATCCTGCTGCCTCTGCCTCTTGAGTACTGAGATTATAAGCATGAGCCACCACACCAGACACTGTGGTAGGTGGTATTGATTGCTGGTGGGCATGAGTCACCACGCCTGGCATTGTTGTATGCAGTTATCAGGAATCAAACCTGGCAACTTGTGTTTGCAAGGCAGGTTCCAGAAGGACTGAGCTAAATCCCCAGCCCAGCTGCTCACTTTTTTATAGCTAAATCTTGGAAAATGCCCATTAATAGGAGACTAGAAAAGAAGATGTGTGATAAAGACTGATAAAATTGAGTCATTTATACTCAGCGGGCTATATCTTGAGGATGTACTCATAAGTGGAATAAATAGGACACACAGGTGTAAATACTGTATCTTTTCTCCAATATGAAAAACTGAAGGTATAAATGAATGACATAATGTATGGTTGGTAATGTGAAATAGAAAGAAAATGTACAAAAGGTGGGTAGGGGAAAGTAAAGAAGGGAAATAAAAAATTTGACAACAAAAAAGGAAACAAATCTTGCATATAGGGAGTGGGACTGTAGAGAGGGAAGAGGAATGGGAAAAAATGAAACTCAAGATGTGCAGTGCACAGGTAGAAAATCTCAATGTTGAATGTGATCATTATCTATGTATAAAACATACCAATGAAATCAATTTTTTAAAAAGGAACAATTTCAATGACAGAACAAGACCATTCCTTTCAGTTTCTATGGTCAGTTATGTTATAATAATAATCCAGAAAGATTTGAAACACAAACGATTTCTGAAGATGATCATGGACCTTGCCATCTGCTACAGAAATCTAAGGGCACATGAATGCCCAAATCCTATCTGGGGAGAGTGGGAGGTTTAGTTCCTTTTCAAATTATTAAGAAAAAATTTTAACTTTGAAATTCAAAGTTAAAGGAGGGAAAATTTATGTAGCTCACAGTTTATACAAGCTTCACTTCACAGCTGGCTGACTCCCAGGGAAGGCAGATGGCAGAGGGTCATAGTGGAGGAGAAAAGTTCATGGCAGGCAGAAGGCAGCAAACAAGCAGCAACACTCATTGAGCTCCTCGTGTCTGATCCAGACGACCCACTCGGCTGGGCAGCATCACGCTCAGGACGGAACAGCCCCATGTCATGATTCAATTTCAGTATCACACCGCCGGCCCCAGCAGCACACACTCTGGATCTAGCCACCTCTAAAAAGCCCCACCTGTCACATGAGGCTTTGAGGGGGCATCTAGGTAACAGACATAACAGAGCTGAAGTAAAAGATCCCAGTGATAAATAGGTACTTATGACATTATAGGGGACTTTTTGGTGCTCTGTTTCTATAAACAATTGAGGGAGACTTATTTTTAGATTATTAGCTATTATGTTTCTGTGTTGATTTGTAAATCTCCCTCACATAACTCTACCTCATGACACGTTTGCTTCTTTATTTTCATCTAATATCCCACCACTAACTTGGGGTAGGAGAGAAGGTATTTCATTAAGTTATTCCCAGAAGAAGCCATCTGAAAAAACAACTCTTCACCTCAGCAGGATGTTACTGACTATGAACAGCAGCACACGTCCTCTCTACAGCAAGCCTGTCTTCAAGGTGAGAGTACTGTCTTCACAGCAACAGCTACTCCCAAAGACAGGCTGTTAGGGAGTGAAGGAGAGAATGAAAGGAAAGGGGAAAAACAATTCAGTTTTTTTATTAAAATGGATATGTGTGCATCTGTAACAAACTTTTATAAGGTGGGGATTCAAAATAAATGGTGGAAATTCAGAATTAAGCACAAGGATCATACAAGAGATACTCAGTATCTAAGAGCCAAACGTCTATTTGCTTTTGGCCCAAAACTAGTTTCTTCCACAACACAGTTATTCATCTCTCTAATCATTAGCCATTACTTCAGCAGAATTAACTGCTAGTGGTTGTTGTTTGCCTCTCATCTCCAGGACATGCAGTTCTATTTACATAAATGATTCATGTGCCAACTACAAAGTATAGCTAACATAGACATGCTTGACTCTTCCCTCCTTAGATATTTCAGGATTATATTCTTCAGAAGGGACAAACATCTTAGACATCTATCACAACCCTCAGAAATCATCACAAAATTGTCTATTCATTCTAACAAATCTTTTAGAAAAAGGTAGCAACTCAAAAAAAAAAATGAATGAATGATATTAACAGACCAAACACTACCCAATAAAATGTACATAGTATATTCAACATAATAAATAATAACCAAAGGACAAAAGTTGATCGAATGCTGATCAAAGTGTGGAGAAGCAGATACCTTTTATGGGAGTATAAATGAGTGTAATTTCTCAGAAAAGAAATTTGGCATGTCCACCAAAACTAAATGCCTATACCCATTGTGCCAGGAAGCCTGCCTCTGGATACTTATATTGAAGATATAATATAGTGAATATCTATTCTCAGAGATACTTATTAAAGATATATTTATTAAAGAGATATTTGAAATGACAAAAGAAATCCAAAGACAACTTAAATATTGTTATGTTTTACTTATTGAATGTCTCCTAAAAGTTCATATATTGGGCCAGGGATTTAGCTCAGTGGTTCTGGCACCTGCCTTCCAACACAAGGTCCCAGATTCAATCCCCAGTAACCGCATACAATGCCTGGCATGGTGACTCACACCCACCAGCAATCAGTACCACATACTACAGTGCTGGGTGTTGTGGCTCATAATCCCAGCACTGGGGAGGCAGAGGCAAGAGGATTGCTGAGTTTGAAGCTGAGCTCAGGGCCAGCCTGAACTACAAAGTGAGACAATGTCTCAAAAACTAAGAAAATAAAAAACAAACTTCATATGTTGAAGGATTGGTCCACAGTATATGGAGCTGTTGAGATAATGGAAGATTTAAAAGGTAGGGCCTAGTGAAAGAAAGTCAGATGAATGGGAGTGTGCCCTTGAAGGAGCCATTAGAACCCCAGGGTTCGCCCTTTTCTCCCTGTGATTCCTAGACACTGAAATGACCAGCTTTGACCTGCCACCTGCTCTCCCACTTCTCAGAATGCTCTGCCTCGTTAAGGATAAAAGCAACAGGGCTATGTGGTCATGATCTGAAACCATAAACTGAAGGAAGTCTTTTCTCCTTTGAAGCTGTTTGTCTCATGTATCTTGTCATAGAAATACACTTCTAAGGGCTGGGGATTTAGCTCAGTGGTTCTGGCACTGTCTTGCAAGTGCCAGGACCCAAGTTTGATCCCTGGTAACCATATACCATACTGGGTGTGGAGACTCACCCCAGCAGCAACCAGTACCACATACCACAGTGCCGGGCATGGTGGCTCATGCCTGTAATCCCAGCACTAGGGAGGCAGAGGCAGGAGGATTGCTGTGATGTGAGTTGGAGGCTGAGCTCAGGGCCAGCCTGAACTACAAAGTGAGACCCTGTCTCAAAAAAACCTAAAGAAAGAAATACACTTCTAACATAAATATCCACCAAAGAGGGCCGGGGAGTTAGCTCAGTGGTTCCGGCGCCTGTCTG
>PVIR01005928.1:14132-32449 GCA_004026965.1 Petromus typicus
TAACAATACTGGGTGTGGAGACCCACACCCAGCAGCAACCAGTACCACATACCACAGTGCCGGGCGTGGTGGCTCACGCCTGTCATCCCAGCACTCGGGAGGCAGAGGCAGGAGGATTGTGATGTGAGTTTGAGGCTGAGCTCAGGGCCAGCCTGAACCACAAAAGCGAGACCCTGTCTCAAAAAACCTAAAAAAATAATAAAATAAAAATAAATAAATAAATAAATAAATATCCACCAAAGAAAGGACCATAGCAATTATGGTAACTTTACATTGTAGAACATTATCCAGTTTCTTTAACAATTTGGCTAAATATATATGAATGAACTATGGACTTTCCATAAATATATTTCAACTAAATTGTGCTTACTAGTCATATATTCCCTTATTTTAAAAGTAAGATAATAAAAGGCTTAGAGCTAAATACAATAATTCTCTACTGTCCTCCTCAATCTCCCAGTTGCTTTTTCAGAAACAATCACTTCTCATTGCCTTAGCTGTTTCTTTTTCTTGTTTAGTTTGTTTATTTGTTTGTTTTTTAGAGAGGGTCTTGCTTTGTAGTTCAGGCTGGCCCTGAACTCACTAAGTAGCCCAGAGTAGCCTCAAACTCACGGCAATCTTCCTGCCTCTGCTTCCCAAGTGCTGGGATTACAGAAGTGAGTTATCATGCCTGGCACTGTGACATGTGGTAGCAGAGACTGAACTCGGGGCCTTGCACTTGCCAGGCAGATGTTGGAACCACTGAGCTAAATCCTGGGCCCTACCTCAGGGGGTACAAATGCCTCTTTGTTGGCATTTATGTTACCTGATTTCTAAACTGGTGCTTCTAGAACACATTTAATTTATTTAAATGATTTACTTGCCAAATACAAAATATAAATATATAATACAAACCACATGCGACTTCAAATTTTCTATTAGCCACATTTTTTAAAAACTAAGGATAAAATGAATTGTAATATCTTTTCTTTAACCCAATGTATTTAAAATAGCTCGCTGAAACATTTCTCAATGAGATGTAGTTATGATTTCCTTGTCCCCTCTAAAACACGTGCTGACATATCATTGCCAGGGTGACACCTTCTGAAATGATTAGATCAAGGGAGTCCACACCTCATAATGGGTTAAGGCCAGCATCAAGGAGCAGGATTTGGATGAAAGAGAAATTTGGGCTCCTGCAGTCCCCTGTATCTCCTGTTCTCTAACCATGTGATGCATCGCACGGTTATGACTCAGCAAGAAGTCGCCCACCAGATGGAGCCCCGGGTCTTGTATTTCCCAACCTCCAGAACCAGGAGCCAAAAATCCTTGTATTACTTACAATTTCCTGAGTTTATGCTAGTCTCTTGTAGCAGGAAAAATGCACTCAGACAGATATTTTGCATTCTTTTTGTACTAAGTCTTCAAATTTCATTGTATAATTTGTGAATAATAGTACATCTCAATTTGGGCCAGCCACATTCCAGGGCTCAAAGCCACCATGCAGTTAGTGATCACCGTGTTGGATGCTATAGCTCTGAACAGATGCTCTTTTTCCTCGGCTTTTTGGCTATGAAGTAAACGATCTTTTGACAAATGACGGACTTCCTGTTATGAGTAAATGAAAGTCTAGCTCTCATAACAGAGTCTTCTCACTCAAGACTTCATAATATATCATCCTTCTAAAATTTACAACTGTTATTCACTTTTTATTTAGTAATGAAAATTTTTTTTTTTTTTTTTTTTTAGTTTTTTTGAGATAGGGTCTCACTTTGTAGTTCAGGCCGACCCTGAACTCACTATGTAGCCCAGGAGAGCCTCAAACTCACAGCAATCCTCCTGCCTCTGCCTCCTGAGTGCTGGGATTACAGGTGTAAGGCACAATGCCCAGTATGAAAATATTTCTCTATAAATTAAAGAGTTTTTTAGATACTCCTAAATATTCAGTATTTATATGTTTATATAAATACTAATTGTGGCCAAGCACTATAATATACTATGACAATATTTCCTTTCTTATTCTTTTATTTTATTTTTTCTGAATTTAATAATTATCTTGTTTCCATAGTTTAATGTATGAATCTTATGTATGAATCTTAAAGTTTAATGTATTGGCTCTTCTACATGCCTTTCACTGCAGTGTTCCACTGGTCAGTCTCATTTGGTAATTTATCACTTCCCAATGGTCTTCCACCTTTAATTCACTTGCTTTGTAGTCTCATTTTCGCCAGATTCATTGTCTCGTTGCTTCACAGTTATAAAAGTTGGTATAATGTCTATACTATGTAAGGTCATCGACAGATTCAAGTCATCCTTTCAAAATCCCTATGGTATACTTTTGCAAAAATAGAAAATAGAAGTTCATACTGAACTGCAGGTGACTCTGACGTACCAAAGCAATTTTTTAATTTTTTTTTTTTTACCTTCATACCAACGACTAAACTCACGACCTTGTCTTACAAGACAGGGATGGTGCCATTGAGCTAAATCCCCAGCCTCACCAAAACAAATTTTAAAAATAAAAAGAATTTAAGAATACTTCCAGATGTGAGAAAATTACAAATCAACATTTATCAAAACAATGTGGTATTAAAAATAGACCTACAGACCAATAGGATAGGAGAAATTGCAAATAAACTATTGTATATGTCCTCAGATGATCTTTGACAAAATCTCCACCACTAACTCCCTGGGAAAAGCTCTGCGAGCTAGGTACCGTGACACACACCTGTCATCACAGAACTCCACAGGCTGAGGGATGAGAACCACCATGAGTTCAAAGCCATCCTGAATTATGTAGTGAAGACCTGTCTCAAAATATTCAACACCCCCCAAAAAAGAGTACTGCACAGGTTGTGGTGTCACATGCCTGTAATCTCAGCACTTGGGAAGCAGAGGCAGAGAGCTCACCATGAGTTTGAGGCCAGCCTGGGCTACATACTGAGCTCAGGCCAGCCTGAACTACAAAGTGAAACCATGTCTCCTAAAAACTGGTGCTGGGAAAAAAGATATCCACATGAAAGAAAATGAAGCTGTACCCTTATTTACACCATCTATAAAAATTAACTCCAAATACACTAAAATCTTAAATTTAAAGGCCAGGGATTTAGCTCAGTAGTTCCGGCGCCTTTCCTTGCAAGAACAAGGGCCCAGGTTTCATCCCAAGAAACCACAATGCCAGGTATGGTGGCTCACACCTGTAATCCCAACACTCAGGAGGGAGAGGCAGAAGGATTGCTGAGTTCAAGGCTGAATTCAGGACCAGCCTGAACTACAAAAGCGAGACCCTGTCTCAAAAAAAAAAAATCTTGTGTATTTATGGACATAATCAATGTAATGAAAAGGCAACCTACCAAATGAGTGAAAATATTTGTAAACCATACATCTGATAAGGAGTTAACATCAGAATATATACAAACCAGAAACAAAACATCAAATACTCCAATTAAAAATTGAGCAAAGAGGGCCGGGGAGTTAGCTCAGTGGTTCCGGCACCTGTCTTGCAAGCGCAAGGACCCAGGTTTGATTCCCCGGTCACCACATAACAATACTGGGTGTGGAGACTCACCCCAGCAGCAACCAGTACCACATACCACAGTGCCAGGCGTGGTGGCTCACGCCTGTAATCCCAGCACTTGGGAGGCAGAGGCAGGAGGATTGTGATGTGAGTTTGAGGCTGAGCTGAGGGCCAGCCTGAACCACAAAGTGAGACCCTGTCTCAAAAAACCTAAAAAAAAAAAAAAAAAATTGAGCAAAGAACTTGAATAAGCATTTTCAAAGATGAGACGATGTTAGTCAGATTTCTGTCATTACAATAAGTAACTGTGATAAGCAACTTAGAAAACATTTACTCTGGTTTTTTGGAACACTCAATCCATAGGATTTATGGGTGAGGCAGCGCATCAGAACAGAAGGGTATGGAAGAACAAAAATATTTGCCTCATGGCCAGAAAGTTAGAAGATGATGAAACGGCTTAGTGGGACACCTTTATGTCAAGGGGGAAGCGCCTTTTTCACTCTCCTTGGTTTCTTGGCTGTAAAGTGAGCAGTACTGTTCTAACACATGCTCCTATCAAGAGGAGCTGCCTCACCTGGGGCCAACAAATTATGGATGGAAACTGCCAAAATTGTAAACCAAAGTGAACTTTTTTGCCTTACAATTTGATTCATTAATAATTTAATTATTAATAGTTTGGACAGCTAATCAACACAACATACAAATGACCAACAATCACAAAAGTTAAGCATCACAATTAACAGAGAGATGCCGATCAAAACCACAATGAGGTATCACTTCACACCCATTAGGGTGGCTGCCAAAAAGCATCAGTTTAAGTGTTAGTAAGGGTATGGAGAGAGTAGAACACTTATACAGTGCTGGGATGACAAATGATGCGTCACAACTGAAAACTGTATGGTGGTTCCTCCCAATATTAAAAGTAGGACTATGACAGGCCCTGGTAATCACCTTTCTGAGTATATGTGCAAAATAAATGGAAGCAAAGTTTCAAAATTATATTTGCATACTCACAGTCATAGCAGGATGAAAAGTAGCCAAAAAGTGGGAGAAATACAAATTTCTATCTATGGATGATGAATGATATGTACTCTACATAATGAAATAGTATGCAGCCTAAAGAAGGAAGGAACCTGGCATGTGCTACAATGTGGAAGAACTTGAAGATTTCATGCTAAGTGAACTAAGTCCGTCCCCAAAAAAGGCAAATACTTTATGCTTCCACAAGTTATCTACTGTGACATCTACATAGAAACAGAAAGTAGAAGAGTGACCAGAAGTGGCGGGCGGGGATAGGAAGTTTAACAAGGTGTATAGTTTTTCATTTTGTAGGAATAAAGAAGTCCTGGTGATCTGTTTCACAATGATATGAGTGTGCTCAAAACTACTGAACTATACAACTAAAAGTAGGATAGAAAATGCTGTTAACATATTTCTTAACATATCTTTTAAAAATACTGGAAGGATGATGGAGGACGTGGTGATAATGCAACTCGACCCACATCTTGACTCATGTTGTCCCAGTCTGCACTGATTGCTCCACCATAACTGTCATCCTGGCCTCGTCCTCTACCACTCTCCAGATTTCCTTCCGTCTCCACAGTGATGGATCTTACGTTTTCTGTCTCCCACGCCTTCCTCTTGGCCTTTTCATTCACTTTCATGGAATACGTCCTCCAAGAACTTCCTAAAGGGGCACCTAAATAAATTTCATCTTCTCACATGGCTCAGAATTTGCCAAGCTAAACAAATCTAGGTTTTAAAAAAGTCTTTTATGTATTTTAAAATACTGTCATGTCGGGCCGGGGAGTTAGCTCAGTGGTTCCGGCGCCTGTCTCGCAAGAGCAAGGACCCGGGTTCGATTCCCCGGTAACCACATAACAATACTGGGTGTGGAGACCCACACCCAGCAGCAACCAGTACCACATACCACAGTGCCGGGCGTGGTGGCTCACGCCTGTAATCCCAGCACTCGGGAAGCAGAGGCAGGAGGATTGTGATGTGAGTTTGAGGCTGAGCTGAGGGCCAGCCTGAACCACAAAAGCGAGACTCTGTCTCAAAAAACCTTAAAAAAAAAAAATACTGTCATGTCTTGTAATTTTCAGAAATTACTGATTCCTTACATGGAAACTCCCCACTCCTCACATTCCTTGAAAGTATGTAGAATCTTCCTTAGCACAATATTTAAAAAATTAAAGATATACTAGACGATTCTTTTATCCAATGTTCTGGGCAATACTGGGTCTCCTTTAATCTTTAAACCTCTGTCCTTTTTGTTCTGAGAACACTTACCATATTTCTGTTCTGTCTTTCTGAGACTTTTGCTGGATTGCCTGCCTTCATCCACCAAGTTGCTCTTTTAATTGCAACTTTCTTTTTGCTCTACTTTCTGAGAATTTCCTCATCCAACCCTTCCTTTAAATTGTTCACTGATATATTTCTTTTCTTTTTTTTTTTTTTTTTTAGGTTTTTTTGAGACAGGGTCTCACTTTGTGGTTCAGGCTGGCCCTGAGCTCAGCCTCAAACTCACATCACAGCAATCCTCCTGCCTCTGCTTCCCGGGTGCTGGGATTACAGGCATGAGCCACCACGCCTGGCACTGTGGTATGTGGTACTGGTTGCTGCTGGGCATGAGTTTCCACGCCCAGTATGGTATGTGGTTAACCAGGGATCAAACCCAGGTCTTTGTGTTTGCAAGACAGGCACCAGAACCACTGAGCTAACTCCCTGGCCCCTCACTAGGTATATTTCTATATCCAGAAATTCTTTTTGTTTTCAAATACTGCTTTTTAATACAGTATCTTGTTCTTTCATAGAAGAAATATTTCCCCTAAAGATGTTAATATCAAATTTTACTCTACCTCCAAAATCTTTCCTTCTAGTTTCTTTTCTGTTTTGAACTATTCCATGTTAGATGCTATCCTTCCATATACAGTTGCCTTCTAGTACAGTGTTTAAACAGTGACAGTGAAAAAGATAGAAGCTCTAAGCTTCAGGACAAGGCTCATTCACTTTGACCTTCATCATGGAGTGAAGGACATTGTGCAGTGTACATATTTATGTCTTTCTGATTGCACAGATTAGATTCCCTGCGGTGCATTCTTTTGACTTTTACTTGGATCCCATAACTGAGTGGTGAACTCAGGGAAGCATGAGGGGAGAATCCTCATTCTGCACGTGCTCACGGAACCCCTCACTTCCAGTCTGTGCCCTTCCCTGTGCCTTGCAGTCCCAGTCCAGAACCCTACTACTCACAGGTCCTATCCATCCTCCTCATACCCTCATACACACACAGTGGCAGCTGTCTGACTGAGCCTTTGAGCATCCTAAGGCAGGGTTAGCTTTTTCCAAGGCTTGGGAAGGTCTACTTCTTCCACTGCCACTTATTCATCTTCCTTTGCATCTTCTATTCTTCTATCACTATATATGTTAATCTTTTTTAAAAGTTATTTAATTTCAATGGAGTTTTTAAAATAAGGCAAAATTATATGTTTAAACCACATGTTAACCCAGAAATCTCTCTCTTTTATTTGGAAACAGGGTCTTGCTTTGTAGTTCAGGCTGGCCCTGAGCTCAGCCTCAAACTCACATCAGCAATCCTCCTGCCTCTGCCTCCCAGGTGCTGGGATTACAGGCATGGGCCACCACGCCCGGCACTGTGGTATGTGATACTGATTGCTGCCGGGATGAGTCTCCATGCCCAGTATTGTTATGTGAGTACCAGGAATCGACCCTGGCCCTTGCGCTTGCAAGACAGGCGCCAGAACCACTGAGCTATATCCCCGGCCCATAACCCAGAAATCTCTTAGATTTTTTTTTAATTGGAAAGAGTTACAACAATAACTATATATAGCCATTCAAAATCATCAGGAACACACACAGTTTGAAAGGATGTGAGCTCTCTGAGAGCTCCTCCTGATCAGGCCATTCTACAGGAAATCTAGTCCTGTGGAGGCTTCGTTCATAAAATGAAGATGATAGTAACACCTGCCTCAGAGCTGCTGGCTGGACTAAGTAACTTAATACTTACTTATATGTGCTTGCTGGGCACCTACCTACATTGCAAGTGATTCTCTAATATAGATTCTCACTTTTACAGAACTTAAGATCTAGTAGAATCAGCCAACAATCAAAAAGACACAAATTACAAATAATTATACACTGCCATAAGATTTAAAGAAGGGAAAGTAAAAATAGAGTAGGGTTATAGAAGGAGAACTGTTTCTCTACAAATTCTTACAGCCCACACAGGGGTTCAGTGGTTTTATAATGAAAAGTAATCAAAAAGCTCCCTCTTAACCAACACTAGCAGCATATTACAGATGCTTCTACTTAGCATTGCATTATTAAAGAAATATTCCCCTTTTGAAGTTGGAACACCTCACAGATTATCTTAATAAACAGGTAGAGAGATGGTAACATGCCCATTCTTTGGAAGAAAAGAAATATCTTCCTGTAAACTAAAGCACAAGTGCCCCTGCTCTCCACACTAATAATGCATTGCTAGTATTTACTAAGCACTAGTGTTAGAGACACTTGGATAGTCCCTAGTTTCACAAAGATAAATTTCTCTTTTCTGGGGACACCCCCAGCTGCCCCATTGGAGACTTCAGAGCCTCTTAACCCTTTTCAGCCTCTGGCCAATAGTTTCTGTGGCTTGCTCAATACACACCTCGTGAGATACCTCAAAATCACAAATCCTAGTCATCTACCAATCTTGATCCTCTAGATGCATGGTGTATCCTGCAGCAATTTTCAATTATGACCTAGAAAAGTGTGAGATAAATGAAATGATAAGTCTAAAGGTCTGACAGTCTGCCATACTTCTATGAGTCTCATAGATAAAGGAATTCATAGACTATCATAGATTTCCAGCTTCTTTTCCTGAGTTATTTAGACTTCAAGCACTAAAGAAACCATGACAGAATATGTCTCCAGTCTGACTCTGTCCCTGGTTTTCATGGTCAAAGGGATTTCCCCAGAAGTTCAGTAAAAGAGAGAGAGGAAGGGTGATTTACTAAGTATTTCCCTTCCTTACAGTCAAGAGGCCCCAGAAACTTCCTATCTGAGTCACTCAGATTAGAAAATATTGACAAAGGTGGCCAAGACAGAAGGTAGAAGTTACCTGATGGTAACAAGAAATAAAAGACCCACAAATATTAACAAGTGATCATCTAATTGCAAATGTATGAAAGATGGGTCTTGAGTGATGTGGAGCAAGCAAGATAGACAGCAGCAGATTTTAAAGAAGAGCTAAATAGTTTCGCTCATTCACTCACCATATTTTTGTAAGGAGCTACTGTGTGCCTGGTATGAGGCTCAGCACGGGAATATAACAGTGAGAAAAGGTTCCCTGCTCTGGTGGAACACACATGAAAGTAAAAACTAAAATTAATGGAGTATTTGCACAAATAAATATATGAATTACAGACTGTGATAAGCATATACACTGGGAAAGCAAGTGTTCTAGAAGTACCTGTAAACAGGGATTCTAAAAGTTGGAAGCAGTTAAAAAGGTTCTCTTAAGACAGCTGTGAAAGGTCTAATGGGCAAAAATGTGCTGATTGCACAAAAAAGCAGGAAGAAAGAAAAGAGCACTCCAGCTGGATGGCTACAGTGTAAAGAGCTGCATGGCGGGAAGAGGCTGAAACACTCAGGGAGCTGGAAGAAGGACAGCGAAGTAAGAATGACTGAAGGGAGGACTTACAGGCTGCTGGAGGCCTCATCGTGTTGAACCCCCAGCCTAGCAGTGGAGACAAAGGGATCAATCTGAAATGTATTTACAAAATTCAGCTGACAGATTGTATATGGGGGAAAGGAGAAAAAGGCACCTTCATGCCTCCAAGGTCACTGGGATTTGAAGATAAATGCAACAGCATCGAGACAGCTGGGAAGAAGAAGCAGGTGTACTGACACACCCAGAGCTGAGCAGGTGGGTCTTCCTAGAGCAGTGATGGTGAAACGGTGAGAGCTTTTTATGATCAAAACAGCCCACTGTGGTATGTGGGCCATAGGCTTGCCCCAGAGGCCTAGTGTCCAACTTTCTGGAGGGTATTTTGTGGCAGAAAAAGACATGATAGGATCTCTTCCTTATCACTGAAGACCCAACAGGACATTTCTCCATGAGGAGAATGCTGGACCAGAAGTCAGGAAAATTTGAATCATCTTTAAATTTCCACGGGTTGGTTGTGTAATTTTAGGCAAGTCAGTTCAGCTCTCTGAAAAGTTCTCACAAAGGTGCCATAGACCTTTCTTCCATATTATAATCTCCAGAAAAGTCTCCTACTCCCAGATTGTCCACATTTATGGGGATTTGTCTCTATGACAATGAACAAGTATAAATTTGAAAAGGTTGTTTAAGGTCATATGGATAGTAAGAGTCGAAGTAAGGGCTTAAATCTAGGTCTCACTCATCCTAAAACTGTAAGATATGAGCCACAGAGGAGAAAATACAGAAGGTCCTAATGAGCATGTCTGTAGTGTAACTAATGATGTGATGTAATAGGGCCAGCGTTGGGGGAAGCTGAAGCTGTTCCTCTACCTCTTTGGGGAGAGTGCTGGAGTTCAGTGTCATGATTCCTCTCATGACCCACGGCAAGCACTACCACATCCTCAAAGCAATGAAACACATCGGACTCACATTTTGTGAAATAAAAAATCCTGAAAACAAGCCTAAAATTTCCCTTTGAAACTCATCAGAACAATCAATTCAGTCTCAACTCTACCCTGAAGTTCTTTCTAACCTAAAAACCTATAAAATATTTTTTAAATTTTGAGAATTTGGACTTCATAGAAACTGTGACAAATATGTCATCACACTTTTCATTTTGGAGACATGGTTTCACTATGTAGTTCAGGCTGGCCAAACTCACTATGTAGCCCAGGTGGCCTCAAATTCACAGGTATAACTCTATTTCATATTTTTGAAAATACAGTTGATATATAAACTTTCATATGTCTTACGAAATGCTCTGAAGTAGGCCTTGCAAAATTAAAAAGAACTCTCCACAGCGTACAATGATCAAAAGAAGTTATTTCACTGGAATTGACTTTCAAATATTATTCACTTAAGCAATACATCTAAATATTTAGGACAGCTTTTTAAGATATTTGTTGTTTACTGATTATTTTGAATGGCTTTGCTCTTTTTGTTCAATTAGTCTGTAGTAAAATCTAGTATTTTTTTTGTATTCTTACTAATGCCTAGGACAAGTTTAAATACCTAATATGTTCCAGATTCACTAGAGTAACATTGACAACAAGTTTCTTGACTGCTAAATACTTTATTGAGATATATATGTATATTACTATTGACTTCCAAATATGTGTGTGTATATATATGTACTGATTCTTCTTCACATTAGCCTCTGTAAATGAGGAAACTGAGCTCACTCAGAAAGAACTAGAAGTCCTACCATGTTTGTATAATTCCTAATACTCAGAAGCCTATCATTCACAATACACTGATACGCACCAAAAAACTCATCCATTCACTCCTATTTCCTTCTCTCTCCCTCTCTCTCTTCAATATGTATTCTTGTGTCTTGTTTATCACTGCTATGATTATTAAAACCATTATTTTAATGGGAATGGAATAAAATGAGAATTAAGTCATGTCATATACTAGTACAAATTCTCAATATGGATTGTGAACATAACTTGTGTATGAAATGTACCAAGAAAATCAATTTTAAAAAACCCATTATTTTAAGGGAAAACTACGAGTTCATCTCAGCAGATGACACATAGTGATAAAATATTTTTACCTAAATTTTAAATCCACATATTGGATGGTTTAGTAATTTCAATACTATAGATACAGACAAAGAATATATTCACACAAATACAAATATGTTCACTACATGGTCATTTGTAAGTAATGAAAAGTCCATCAATGGAAACTGGCAAAATATATTACATTTCATAGACTACTATACAGCTTTTAAGAAGATTAAGGTCAGTTTGTTTGGATATCTTAGAAGGATCTTCAAGAAATACTAAATTGAAAGAGAAACAGCACAGTATTGTATCTTATATGACCTTGCTTTTGATTAGTTAAACTACATAACATATACATAATCTAGGAGAGGATATCTTTTTTTTTTTTGAGACAGGGTCTCACTTTGTAGTTCAGGCTGGTCCTGAACTCAGCCTTGAACTCACAGCAGTCCTCCTGCCTCTGCCTCCTGAGTGCTGGGATTACAGGCATGAGCCACCACACCTGGCATTGTGGTATGTGTTATAGAGTGTTATATTTACAGGCATTGTCACCACTTCCGGCATTGTATGTAGTTACTGGGGATCAAACTCAGGACCTTGTGCTGAAACCACTGAGCTAAACCACAGGTGCTGGAACCACTGAGCTAAATCTCCAGCCCAGGATATCATTTTTGTAGTATTTTCCAATTTAATTTTTATTGGCAAGTTTACTTTTCTCCTTTAGCAGTCAAGCTATGACACAGCACTAGAACTGCAACAGAAGAAGAGAAGCTCTAGAAGAAGCCCCCATGCACACAGAAAGGAGAATTAACATAAAATCCCAATCTTCAAGTTCTGTGACTTTCCAGACATGTGTGATGGAGATCTTGCCTTCCAAACCCAAGTCCCAGAGGGGCAGTGAGAAAGAAGGAAAGTTGAAATCAGCGGAGCTCTTGCTCCTTTTCCAATAGACTAACCTAGAAAATGCTAATCCTGAGAGTGTCTGGCACATTGTGTCAGGAGAGAAACATCCTCTGTCAATTCTGAGGAAGCAAAAAGAGACCTGAATTGAATGGCCAAGGACCTTTTACCTGACAGGTGACAAGAGTGTATACAGGTTTTTTGTTCTCTGGCAAGGAGCTTAAAAGGTAGCAGGCGGGGGGCCGGGGGGCAGTTAGCTAAGTGGTTCCAGCGCCTGTCTTGCAAGCGCAAGTGCCAGGGTTGATCCCAGGTAACCACATAACAATACTGGGCGTGGAGACTCAACCCAGCAGCAGTCAGCACCACACACCACAGTGCCGGGTATGGTGGCTCACGCCTGTAATCCCAGCACTCAGGAGGCAGAGGCAGGAGGATTGCTGTGATGTGAGTTTGAGGCTGAGCTCAGGGCCAGCCTGAACTACAAAGCAAGACCCTGTCTCAAAAAAACCTTAAAAAAAAGGGGGGGGGTAGCAGGCATGGGCCAGGGATTTAGCAGTAAATGCTCATAAGAGGAAAACAGTTTCGGTCAAATAAACAACCTAATGCTGAACCACAGGCTACTAGAAAAAGAGGAGCAAGACAAATCCAAACCTCATACAAGGGAGGAAATTATAAGGATTAGAGCAGAAATTAATGCAATGGAGACTAAGAAAGTGATACCAAAACAAAAAAAATCAGTTTATCAGAGTTGGTTCTTTGAAATAATAAACCAAATTGACAACCACTTAGCAACCTTATAAAAAAAAATAAATAAAAAGAAAAAAGGAAAGAAAGAAAAGGCTCAAATCCATGCAATCAGGAATAAAAAGAGAAAATCACCACAGGTCCAGAAGTCCAGAAGATAATAAACACCTATTTTGAGAATCTGTACTCCAATAAGATGGAAAATAGAAAAAATGGATAGATTTCTAGACAAATACGAACTTCCGAAGTTGAATGAAGAAGATATAAAAATTCTAAACATCCCAGTATCAAGTCAGTGAAACTGAAAATGTCATTAAAAATCTACCTGTTGGGAACAATCCAGTTTGGGAGAAATAATTGCAAGGTCAGAAACTGACCAGGCCTGCCTGCAGGGGGACTTCAGACTTACTCACCTTCATCTCTGGTAACAAGTATTCTGCTGGTCCTACTTGCTCTGATGCTTCAGGGAAGAACTACACAAGAATCTACACAACTTGTCCACTATCAGTGTCTGCCCTGTGGTATCTTCATCTACATAACTTCTCTACAACTATTGTTGGTGTCTGTCTTGCCCTCCTGGTTTTTTTGGAATATAAGTAATAAAAGATGTGGTAGGCTGGGGTCTGGGGTCTTGGCTACTCAGAGTAGCATGGATCAGGCCCAAGCTCAGCTTCTTCTCTAACCCTCATTTTATCTAATTATTAACTATTTTGCTGTGCCTTCAACTACAGTAGTCTAGAACCAAATGCAAAGGTTCTAGTTACATCTCCTTCCTGCTTTGCACACCTACTGACAAAGAAAATCCCTAGTCCTGATGGCTTTACTGCTGAATTCTACAAGACTTAGAGAAAAGCTAATGCCACTACTTCTCAGACTGTTTAATGAAATTGAAAGGGAAGCAATACTCCCAAATTCATTCCTAGAAGTAATCATTACATTGATTCCAAAAGCAGAGAAAGACCCAACTAAAAAAGAAAACTACAGGCCAATCAAACATTAGTCACAGCAATTAGACTAAAGAAAGAAATTAAAGGAATAAATATAGGAAAGGAAAAAGTTAAATTGTCATTATTTAATAATGACACGATATTCTATAGTGAACAGCCTAAAAACTCAGCCAAAAGACAGCTCAACTTAATCATCAGATTTAGTAATGTAGCTGCATACAAGGTCAACACTCAAAAATCAATGGCCTTTGTATACATGAACAACAAATTCTCTGACAGAGAAACTGGTGAATCAATTCTTTTCACAATAGCATCCAAAAAAATATGAAGAAATGTTCAGTATTGCTGGTCATTCGAGAGATGCAGATGAAAGCAACACAGAAATTTCATCTTTCTGCAAAGAATGGCTGCTGTTACAAATCAACCACAAATGCAGATGGGGCTGTCAGGAGAAAGGAACCCTTCTTCACTGACCCCTGTGGAAATCAGTGTGGAGATGCCTCCAAAAACTAGGATTAGAGGTCTTATTTGACCCTGCCATTTCCCGGCTAGGTATATATACAAAAGAATTAACATTATATCACAGAAACATATGTATACCCCTGTTTATAGCTAGATGCACAATTTGTAATAGGTAATTTGGAAACAGCCAAATCTCCCATCAACTGGAGGCTGGATAAAAAAAGATGTAAGGTATATATATATATATATATATATTCTATGTTATATATTATATATATTATATAAAATGGAATATTACACAGCAATAAAGAATGATAAATTAGACAAATTTATAGTTAAATAGATATACTTTGAGGATATACTCCTAGGTGAAATAAATAAGACATAGATGCATAAATAGCAATCATTTCTCTAATATGAGATACTAAAGATGTAAATGAGGTCCAGAATGTATGACAGGCATTGTAAAATAGGAAGAAAATGTTCAAAGGGAAACGGAGGTAGGGAAAAGTAAAAAGAGCAATAAAAAATTCAATTGTAAAAACAAAAAAATGGAAATAAGTTTATGTATAGAGGGAGTTAGGGGGTTTTAGGGAGGGCAGGAGAATGTGAAAAACTGAGACTCAAGATTTATCCTGTAAAGGTACAAATTCTCATTGTTGAAGGTGATCATTATGCATAAAATATACCAATAAAATCAATTTTTAAAAAAATAGAGACAATGTTGAATGCAATGATGACATGTATTCATAATATACCAATAAAGATTTGAATTTTTAAAAAATAGAGGGAGAAAAAGAGAGGATGAATTTTTTTCTTAAATGTAAGTCCAGCCAACACCTAGATGCTGAGGTCAGAATAACTCATCCAAATTCCATTCCTACAACTAAAACTTTCTTACTAAAAGGACAATGTTTTAATTATAACCATATATTTTGACTGTTTTGTTCCTAATTTCAGAATGCTTTGTCTTGAAGAATATTTTGTCTTTTCCTTTGCCAGCCTTGTTTACATTATTTCCATGGACATCATATGTAGTCCTGCCCTTATCCAAATTGACAGCCCACAAAAATCAGTGCCTGTCATTGGCCAGTGACTTTGTCAGCTGCACTGGCATTGGTCATCCTGGCACCCTGCTTTCTTTCTCCCTTAGTCCTGTCTGTCAGCATTTTTTCCTTCAGGCCTGCACTGCACATCGGGCAGGAGACTGGAGCCTACTGCAGACATTTCCAGTAACATTTCCAGGGTCCCCAGTAATTAAGTCATTTACAAACAGTGATAATTTAATTTCTTCCTTTCTCAACCTTATTCTTTTTATTGTCTAATTGCTCTGGCTAATGTTTCCAGAACTATATTGAATAAAAGTGGTGATAATGGACATCATTGTCTTGATTTGTGAGTGAAAGTTGTCAGTTTTTGTCTATTTAGTATAATATTGGCTATTACTTTGTCCATTTCACTTTTCCGTAGGGTTCATACTATAAATGGGTGTCAAATGCCTTTTCTGTATCTATTGAGATAATCATGTTTTTTTTGTCCTTGGCTCTGTTAATATAGTATATTACATTTACTGATTTGTGTGTGTGTTGAACCATTCCTGCATCCCTGGGATGAATCCTATTTGGTCATGGTGTATAATCTTCTGTTCTGTTTGCCAATATCTTATTCACAATTTTCACATTTATGGTCATTAGGGAGATTGGCCTGTAGTTTATTAGTGTGGGAGAGTTGTTTTGTTTTGGGGTCTTTTTTTTGAGAAAAGGTCTCACTTTGTAGTTCAGGCTAACCTGAGCTCACTATGTAGCCCAGGTGAGCTTCAAACTCAGCAATCCTCCTACCTCTGGCTCCCGAGTGCTGGAATTACAGATGTGAGCCACCACTCCTGGCACCGTGGTATGCTGGTGTGAGTTACCAGGGATTGAACTAGGGACCTTATGCTTGCAAGAACCACTGAGCTAAACCACCTATCCCTGGCCCTGTAGTCCTTTTTTTTTTTTTTTTTTTTTTTTTTTTTTTTTTTTTTTTTTTTTTTTTTTTTTTTTTTTTTTATGGGATCCTTCTCAAGCTTCCATATCAGGGTAATGCTTCCAGGAATAAATCTAAGACTATTACTTCACTTTCAATTTCTTTAAAGTGTTTGAGAAATAGTAGCATTAGTGCTTCTCTAAATATCTTGTGGAATTCAACAATGACTCTGTCAGAGCCTTGGCATTTCTTTATTGGTCGATTTTTAACTATATTCTCAATTTCATTCCTTGGTACTGGTTTAGTATTTTTATATGTTCTTGATTCAGTTTTAGTAATTCATATGTATACAGGAATCTGTCCATTTCTTCTGCATCATCTATCGTTTTAGGATACCAGTTCTCAAAGTAGTTATTGATGATCTTCTGGATTTCTGCAGGATATGTTTGATTGCACTCTCTTCATTCCAAATTTCATGGATTTGGGTCTTTTCCTTCCTTTTTCGATAAAGCTGGATGTTTGTCAATTTCATTTAATCTTTGAAAGAACCAACTCTTATTCACTGATACTTTGTATCATTTTATTCATCTGTTACATTAATTTCTGCTTTGATCTTTGATTTCTTCCCTTGTATGAGCCTTGCACTTGACTTACTCTTCTAGCAGCTAACTTTTTCTAACAGCTTAAAATTCATTATTAGGTTGTTTATTTGAACTTGCTCTACTTTTCAAATATAAGAATTCACCATCATAAATTCCCCGAACAGGATTGATTTCATTACATCCTATACATTCCAGTCTGTTGTACTGGCATTATCATTTAATTGTAGAATCTAACTTCTTTTTTATTTCATCTGTGACTCACTGATTATTCAGGAGAGTGTTAATTAATTTCCAAGTGTTTATGAAGTTATTGTGGTTTCTTTTGCCATTGATTTTAAATTTTACTGCATTACACTCATAACATTCATGGGATAATTTCAAATCCTTTGCATTTACTTAAGCATGTTGTATAAGCTAGTATGTGGTCTGCTTTGGAGAACATCCCATAGGTAGCTGAGAAGAATGTGTATACTGATGTGTGAAGGTAAAAAACTGTGTAGACATCCACTAAGTCCATTTGCTCGTAAGTTTGGTTCAGTTCTGAAATTTTTTTTTAATTTTGTCTAGTTGATCTGCCTATTTGTGACAGTAGGGTATGGAAGTCCTCCATTACAGGTGTATTAGTGCTTATTTGATTTTTCACGTCAATTAATATTTATTTTATACTGTTGAATATACTGGAACTTGGTGCATATATATTTATGATTGTTATCTCTTCCTCTTACCATGTTCCCTTTATAAGAATGTATTGACTTTATATCATATTAATCAGTCGTGACTTAAACTCCACTTTATCTGAAAACACAATAACTACTTCTTTTTTTTGTTGGTTCCTATTTATTATAGGTAAAAATAGTAGGCAGACAGAAAGGGCAGGCACTTGGAGAAAATTCACAAGAAGGGAGACTGTCAAGAACATCAGTGACCAATTAAAGCCTTATAATCAAACCAATAGAGAATTAAGGGTTCATCCCTTAATTAGATCCATCCCCTCTCAGGAATGTAGTAATTTAAAATCCCTAGGGTAAAGGGCCAAGAATTCTCAAAAAGCCTCTTGATGAGGGGAGGGACCCTGTACGATTTAAATTCTTACTGGACCTCATTTGATCAAGATCCTACTTCCTTGAATTTTATTGAAGGCTCCTACTTTAAACCCATCCCACCTCGTGGTCTTTAGCCCTTAAATACTCTCTAGAAAAGACAACCTTGGGTTATCCACTTTTCCGGGTTCCCCCTTCTGTCCCTCTTAGACAGAAGCCCTTTCTCTCTTTCCCTTTCTATCCAATAAAACTATTTCTACTCAAACCTCTGTTGGTTGTTCCTGAAATTTACTCCTAAATTTTGGGAGCTCGCATTTTTAGAGGAGTCTTGCTCTCCTGTGTCATTATCACATGGAGTATTGTTTTCTATTGTTTGACTTTCTATGAATTTCTTGTTGAATTAAATGTGTTTCCTATATGCAGCATATTGTTGGGTCTTGTT
>PVIR01005928.1:32549-69383 GCA_004026965.1 Petromus typicus
CCCCACCCACCCTACCACCCCCCCCATATATATAAAATTTGTTTCCTTACTTTTTTGTTACAATCTCAACATTGTCCCCTTTCACCTTATTTTACATTGAGCATTTTCTATTTCACAATATATAATATACAATGCAAGGACTCATTTACATCTTCATTTTCTCATACCAGAGAAAAGATGCGATATGTACCTATCTGTGTGGGTCTTGTTTCTTGAACCATTCTGCTAGTCCATTTATTTTGATGGGTGAATTGAGACCATTCTAACAGATACATATTGACTTGTCCTTGTAATGTTACTTTCCTGTTGTTGATTTATTTTCCCCTGCATTTAACTGTTTGTCTTACCCAGTAGATTCATTCTTTGGAGGTTTATAGAGTAGTAGTCCTTGTTATTTCCTTCTAGTATGTCCTTGAGAACATCTGGAGTGCTGGTTTGGTGGTCACTAACTTCTTCAGGTATTCTTCGTCATGGAAGAATCTTATTTTTTTTTTCTATTTATTTAGTTAGTTAGTAGTTACTTAGTTATTGAGACAAGGTCTCACTTTGTAGTTCAGGCTGGTCCTGAGCTCACTATGTAGCCTCGGCAAGCCTGGAACTCATAGCTATCCTCTTGCCTTTGCCCCCCAAATGCTGGGATTACAGGTGTGAGCCTCCACTCCCAGCACTGTGATGTGTGGATTGATTGCTAATGGGTATGAGTCACCATGTCCAACATTGTTGTATATGGTTACCAAGGCCTGAACTCAGACCTTGTACTTGCAAAGCAGGTGCCAGAACCACTGAGCTAAATCCGTGGCCCAGAAAACTTATTTCTGATTCTATTTTATTTAAAAATAGTTTTTCAGGGTACATCAATTTTGGTTGGAGTTTGTTTTATTTGGGGGCTTGAAATACTTTACACTCTCCTCAACTTGAGAATCTGTACTAAGAAGTCTGTTATGATTCTGATGGACTTTCCTTTATAGGTGATTTGTTTCTTTTCTCTAACAGCTTTTAATATGTTGTTCTTGTGTTGAATTTCTAGAATCTTGACTATTATATGCCTTGGTGTCGATGTTTTATTATGACTAGTTGGAGTTCTATATGCCTCACTAGCATGTTGAATTCTTTTTCGATGATTGGGAAGTTCTCTGTCATTACTTCTGCAAATAGGTGTTTATGTCATTTGCACTATCTCCTGCCCTTTCATTGACTGATCAGTCTTATTCTTTTTATCATCTAATAGCTGTTGTGTTGATTTTTCACAGTCCTTTGCTATTTTTACGAAATCCTAATTTTCATGATTGAAAAGATCGTCAACCACAATCCTGTCTTCCGTATATGATGTTCTTTCTTCACTTTGGTTCATTCTGCTGCATATATTTTCAATAGAATGTTTTTTACCTCCTGGATATCTGTTTGAATGTTTCATCAATTCCATTTCTTTCCTATGATGGGAATTGTTTCCATCATTTTCCTAAGGTCTTCTAATTTTTAAATCTATATCTGTTCTAAAGTCACTAACCAAGTCTTTAACTATGCTCACCATCTCCAATTATGTAAAAAATTATTTGATTCTTTTTCTATGGCATCATTCATCTGCTTTGTTACTTCCACAGTTACCACTTCAAAGAGTATGGGTGGCTTTTGAATTGGTCTACCTCATTGTTCCCTGGGTTTGCCTTTGATAGGGTAGAAATCTTAGGTTGCATCTTGCTTACGTGTCTTCTCATTTTTTTTAGTTTAATTCCTGGATTGATGCTTATATAATGCTTATGGTAAGTAGCTTTATTGCTAATATTTAGCACCCTTAGGAAATGACTACTTCTCAGAAGTACCTTCCAGGTGTAGCAGGCTTTTGAGTTTTGTCTCTCGCAAAAATCTATCCCTTCAGTTTACTGGGAATGATATTGCTGCCTATTTAGCCTAACTTCTGATTCTTTCAGACTAGCTTATTGTTTATAATCCTTAGGCAGTCTCAGTCTTTGCATACCAGGAAGGACAACATATTAGAACAATTCTGTAATTGTTCTTGACTAAAGTAGTACAATCAGCAATAACAACAGAATCAAACATAGTCTAGAAAATGACAAATGTTGTAACTACTGATTTGCTACTTTTAACCACGTGAACTATACTTGTGGTTATGTAACAAAATCTAAAACAAACCAGAAAAATGTACATAGTAATTGCCCTCAATATGGCAATTTTATCCTTGGCAAGAAAATATAAAATGGGTTATGGGGAAAATAAAGAAATTTTTTAAAAAGAAGATAAATATCAAAGTTGAAAGAAAAAGGAAGATTAAACTTTTGAAAACTGGGGAAGACAGAAGGGGAAAAGGAGGAAATATAAGCAAGAACAGAACAACAAAAAAACGCAGAAATGTTTATACTCTTAAAAAAAAAAGGACAGTCAAGAAGAAACAAAACAAAAATAAGAGGAAGAAAACATGAAAATGTCCACTTCAATGCAACGTGTCCCTATTTGTATTATTGATTTCTCACAGAAGTGGGATCATATGACATTTAGCCCTATAGGTATGATTTATTTCATTTATCAGTACAGTCTCAAGGTACATTGATTGTCCCCAAAATGACCCAAATTTATCCTTCTTTATGGCTGAGTAATTTCCATTGAATATATATGCCATATTTTATCATTCATCTGCTGACAGGCACATAGGCTTCTGCCAAGCTTTAGCTATCATGAAATATGTTGCTATAAACATGAGTATCATTGCACTATGATGTCTTCAACTCGTTTGGGAAGATAGCCAGAAGAGGTATAGCTGGGTCAAATGGAATTTATAATTTTAGTTTTTTGAAAAATCTTCACAGGAGTTATAATATCTTACATTTCCATAATGTAAAAGTGTTCCTTTTTCCTCACAACCTTATCAGCATTTGATTTTGTTTATTTTGTTTTCTGGTTTTGTTTTTTATTTATGATAATAGCTATTCTTTCTGCAGGATGATGGAATCCCAGTGTTGATTTGGTTTGCATTTGTCTGATAGTCAAAGATGCTAAATATTTTTTCATATACTTACTGGCCTCCTTATGAGAAGTATTACTAATTTTAATTGCTTATTTTTTCATTGGTCTGTATATATTCCAAGTACTATATTAAACAAGAGTGGCATGAGTGAGCACCCTTATCTTGATCCTGATTTTAGAGGAAAAGTTTTTTCTTCTCTTAGCATGAGTTTGTCAAGGCTTTTATCACTTTGAGATCAGTTCCTTCTATACTTATTTTTGTCAAGCTTTTTTTTTAACTGATATTGGATATTGTCAAAATCTTTTTTTCTGCATCTGAGACAATCATGTGATTGTTATTTCTGTTTATGAAGTACGTTACATGTATTCACTTACATATGTTGAACCATCTTTTTATCTCTGGAATGAAGCCTTTGTCATGATGTATAGTATTTTTAATGATCTGTGGCATTTAGTTTGTCAGTATCTCATTCAAAATTTTTACATCTGTGTTCATTAAGAAGACTGTCTTTTATTGGAGTTTCTGTTGATGTTGTCAAGTCCTATCCAGTTTTGGTATCATGGTAATGTTAGTTTTCCAGGTAAGTTTGACATACATCTTCCCTTTCAATTTCATTGTGCACAGGCCCACAAAATTTGATTACCTGAGTATAGCATAAATTTAACTAATGCTCAGCATCAAAGGGTATTTGTAAAAGAATGGGATCCCACAAATAGGGATGAGACGGAGATATCTTGGAGGATTCTGGTAAGGCACATCATCTGTAGCTCTCAGACTCTAAAAAGATTATTTTGCCAAAAGAAGAAATTCCCCCACCCCCCGTGATGGCAGAAGCATCTCCATTACCACCCACTGTGGTATTGACTTCTCCTGTGATTCTGGAGGAATCTAAACCTGTATTGACAAAGCATGATTATGCTGACATGTCAAAGGACTCATGCTCACTAACCAATTTTGTTTTGGTTTTGTGTTTGTTTAGGTGTTGCCCTTGGGCCTTTTGGTAACCTAAACTACTGATCATTGGAGTATTGGTGCACAGAACTGTTTAGCCAAAAGTAAATGTAACAACTAGGGTATACCCAAATGTACTCTCATTGTCTCCTCATATCAGGAAGGCTTATTCCTCCTTCCCTGGTATCCTGAAGAAGAATCACCCCCAGCCTTATTACTCACTGAAAACCCATACAGGCTTCATATGGTCCAAAAACTACTCTCCAACATCTGATTTTGTGGCCTATTTTACCTATTTCCTAGCCTGGCTCATGTTTGGACTTTAGCTTGACTTAGGCTGGAGGTCCAGATCCTATTTCATCCTCCTAGCAGTATCTAGTTCTAGGAATAGCCCTAGCTGACACCTTAATAGGTTCATCTTTGTTCTCTTCCTCTTGTGGTTGTTCAACATATATTTGAGTCTGGAGCTTAGCCTCTACTATTGCAGCTGCCAGAAGAAGGGTAGCCTTATGGCTGTTACAATGTTATACAGCAATTTTATCCCCTTTAAATTATATTGTCACTAACATGTGGTAGTATTTTCCTTATCTTTGAGGTCCCAAGACATATATACATATATATATTTTTTTTAAATATATAGGTAGGTGTCTATTCATAACATGTCTTATCAGTCATAACAGAGGCTATGCAATACTGGCTACATCTTTCCTGTAAGCGCATCCCATATGGATTAGCTTGGGGGATTTCAGTATATACATAATGCATTAGGAGTTTGGGGAGCAAAGAGAGTGAGTCACACTCTTCTAAGAGGTACACTACTGAATTTCTCATGAAGGAAGATGGCTTCGCTGGGATTCTCCATATGGGTGTTTTTCCCTGATTCATCATTGCATCTAATGGAATGCTGTTTGCCTACACATTTATGTGAGTTTCCAGAAGAAATGTCTACCTCCAAACTGAGAGGGGACCAACCATCCAGAAATGAGTCAGACAAGTCCAGCTTGGTGAGTAAATGAGTTTATTAGAGTAACATAATTTCTGGGATTTAGTGCTACTAAAGTCAGCAAGCCACCTGAGCTAAACTACTGGTTTTACAGAGCACTAATTAAAACAAAAAGTAGGATCAGAAGCAAGATGGGAGGGTCCTTGAAAAAAACCTAGACTGATCAGGTGATCTCACACTGCAATCTGACACACAGCCTTTGCAGCGTGAGATCACCAATCAGTGTAGTTAGACAATGCTGGTTAAGACCTGTGGAATTTCCTGATATGAACTAGATTGGAGTGGAATACACACAGGTTTTTTTCAAGGACCCTTCTTATATGTTATAACATATGTTAAATGCATGTACCAACTTCCCAAAACAAGCCCCATTACTGAGTAGTATTCACATGTATTGATAAAATATAATTAAAAAGAAGCAAATCCTTAGTTCTTCAAAGAATTCATCCATTTGGACAACTTTATTCCCAATTCTATTGAAGAATTTCTACATGGCAATAGAGTACAAAATTGATGCGATTCAGAGCCTGACATGATGGTACATGCCTATAATCCTGGTACCCAGGAAACTGGGGAAGGAGGGAATGCTATGAGCTCAAGGCCAGTATGGGTTACATAGTGAGTTCAACCACATAGTGATACTCTATCTCAACAAAGAAAAAAAGTTCAGATACTATCATTAGACAGACCAAGCACTATTAAAAGAACACACACAAACACACTCTCACATACAAAACCATCCTTGGTATAATATTAGTCACAATCAGCAGTTCCTCTTCAATTCATATTCAGCTTCAGGGAAGATGGCAGCTATTAAACAAACAAGACTGAATAACTTCCTTATTAGACTTGTTAAACATAGTTGAAATACGTAAGACGTTAGCTCTCATGTGCATCCATCCATCCATGTGTAACCCCTTTAGTAAGCCCTTGATATAAGAGACATGATGATATTGTTTATCATAACTAAAAAGAACAGTACTATGGGGAGGTTACATCACACCCAATCCTCCCATTCCCTTCCATACAATATCCATCTTGCACAGCCAACTGAGAGAAGTCCACTCAAGTCCTATGGTGGGCAAATGCTACTGGTCTGGAGTTAGATCAGATGGATACTGCATAGAAAGAATGAGATGAGACTGAGGGATAAAACTGGGAGAAACATTTAATAACTGGTATAAAATTCAGAAAGGAGAATGTACTGAAAGCAAAGCAATGGATTAGAATTCTCAGGAAGTAAAATCAGAATGCAGGAAATGGATGAAACAGAAAAAGACTTAAGGATGACTCTTAAGTTTCTGGCTTGAGGAAAGATGATTAAAGTATTTACTGAAATCTTGAAAAAGTAGATTAGGGAGAAAATTAAGTTTCATTTTTTTAAGATACATTTAGACTTTTAGACTTTTCTTTAAAAGTAAAGCCATTTATTTTCCTTGTTCCCATAAGAATATCATTACTAAAGTGAAAGGTGGAATATTTAGAAGTTTCTCACTAAAATGGTTTGTAATTAATATAAATGACATTGAAAGGACTCACCATATGAGTGAGTCCTTTGTGAGAGAAAATAACAGGCAGATTGTAAAGTTGATTATATAATAATAGCTTCACTGTGAAAAGTACATGCACTGAAAACTGAAGCCACAAAAATAATTCACTAAAATGTTGACTATTTTTAAGATTATAGTTGACATAGTCATTATTTCTTTACTTTTATGTTTCCCAGATTTATTTTCTTATAATGAACATTTACAAGTTTTAGAATTAGGGAACATGTGATTTTTTTTTTTTTTTTTTTTTTGAGACAGGGTCTTGCTTTGTGGTTCAGGCTGGCCCTGAGCTCAGCCTCCAACTCACATCACAATCCTCCTGCCTCTGCCTCCCGAGTGCTGGGATTACAGGCGTGAGCCACCATGCCCGGCACTGTGGTATGTGGTACTGGTTGCTGCTGGGTGTGGGTCTCCACACCCAGTATTGCTATGTGGTTACCGGGGAATCGAACCCGGGCCCTTGCGCTTTCAAGACAGGCGCCAGAACCACTGAGCTAACTCCCCGGCCCTAGGGAACATGTGATTTTAAGAAACATATCATGAATTTGGTGCCACAAAAATTCAACAGATATATTTCTTCTTGTTTTTAATGGGATGTTTTTCTTGATATTTTGACTTCTCAAAACCACAATTTGATGAGCCAACAATGGTCAGTCTTGGCTTGTGTGAGTTTTATAATTTAACATCAGTAATCACAAGTACTTAATGGTTTCACTAAATATTTGAAAATGAGTTACTGGAATCATCTCCTCCTAATTTACTTATGACTGGACTTGTTCCAGAAAAGACTTCTCATAACACATACGTAGATCATATTGTATTTTCTGAGATGGGTTCTAAGTCCACATCCCTTCTCACTCTATCTGCCCTGTGAAACATAGAGAGATGCAAAGACTGTTTCTCTGTAACTTCAATTCCTGTCCCATCCAAGGCCCATTATCAATAACAGAGGCCCATCTTCTTACCAAAAGGAAAGCAAAGGTAAAGTACTAGTCCTCAACTATAAAGCAAAGCCAAGCAACATACTAAGGCAGTGAAGGCACAGCAGCAGGCCATTATGGGGAGCTCAGATCTTTCAGATGCTATTCTCCCACTCCCCCTGCTGGACACTATGTTCTGCTGAGACTTCCAAAGTCCACAGGCCCAGCCTTAGCTGAAACTCATGTATGCCTCAAAACATATAAAGAGAAACAACATTTCCTAGCCATGTTTCATCATACTCAGTGTCATTCTGGAGAAAAGGAGTATCCTTTTTCAGAAAAAGACAAGAGCTACATATCAGACAGACTGGTCTGACTCTCCGTTGTCCTTTTCTAGTTATTTGATAATAGAAAAAGTATTCTGAGTATCCATACTACAGCTTGGAGGTTTTTGTCCCCTAGATTCTTATTCTGGGCTTTTGATCCTTGATGTGGTGAAATGTGAAGTGGTAGGACCCTTAAGAAGTGGAGCCTTCTGGGGGGCTCTTTGGTAACTGGGTATACTGCCCTCAGCAGAGGTAATGGAAATTTTTTTTTTTTAATTTTAAATGGAGTATTACTCTGCCATTAAAAATGTTAAGATTGAGTCATTCATACTCGAATGGATGTACCTTGAGGACATCCTCATAAGTGAAATAAATACGTCACAGATGTGTAAATATCATTATCTTTTCTCTGGTATGAGAAAATGGAGTTGTTTACGAGTTGTAGTATGTATAATTGATATTCTGAAATAGAAAATATTTAAAAGGAAAGAGGGTGTAGGGGTAAATGACAGGAAAAATAATGTGATAGTAATAAAGAAAAACGGAAGCAAAGATTATGTATATAGGAGGTGGGGGTTGCAAGGCAGGGAGGAAAGGGGAAAAAATGAGAATCAAGTCATGTCATATTCTGGTACAAACTCAATGCTGAATGTGATGATGTGTACTCATAATGTACCAATAAAGATTTTTTAAAGTACCAATCAAGATTTTTTAAAAATTTAGTACCAAGGGCCGGGGAGTTAGCTCAGTGGTTCTGGCGCCTGTCTTGCAAGCGCAAGGGCCCGGGTTCAGTTCCCCGGTAACCACATAACAATACTGAGTGTGGAGACCCACACCCAGCAGCAACCAGTACCACATACCACAGTGCCGGGCGTGGTGGCTCACGCCTGTAATCCCAGCACTCGGGAGGCAAAGGCAGGAGGATTGTGATGTGAGTTGGAGGCTGAGCTCAGGGCCAGCCTGAACCACAAAGCGAGACCCTGTCTCAAAAAACCTAAAAAAAAAAAATTTAGTACCAATACAGATTTTTTTTTTAATTTAGTACCAGTAAAGATTAAAAAAAAAAAAATTAAGACAGACTCTTGCTTTGTAGTTCAGGCTGGGCCTGAGCTCACTATGTAGCCCAGGCAAGCCTGGAACTCATAGCAATCCTCCAACCTCTGCCCTAGGAGTGCTGGGATTACAGGTGTCAGACACCACACCTGGCTCTGTGGTATGTGATATTGATTGCTAGTGAGCATGAGTCACCAGTCTTGCATTACTGTATGTACCAGGTTGAGCTTGTAATGCAGGTGCTGAAACCACTGAGCTAAACCCCCAGCCCTTTAATTCTTATGAAAATGCTATGTTAGAAGTCTGAGGCAGGGCGTGGTTGTTCACACTTGTAATCCTAGCACTCAGGAGGCAAAGCCAGGAGGATTGCTATGAGGTCAAGGCTATCCTGGACTACACAGTAAGCTCAGGGCCAGTCTGAACTATAAAGTGAGACCTTGTCTCAAGAAACTAAAACATAAAAATAAAAGAAGTATGAACCTGGCCCTATTCGTTTTTAGTTTTCAGTTTTGTGCTGACTTTTACTTACACACACACACACACACACACACACACACACACACACACACACCCCACCATGAGACACAGATAGATCTCGTCAGAGCTGAGGAAAATCCGGCCCTTGAACCTCCTAAACTGTGAGCTAAATAAATTTATTGTATGATTCTGCAAATGAGAGGGAAGAATTAAAATGAATATTAACGTAATGTACTAAAATCAGAGAATTAAAGACAAAGTACCCCATATTATCACTCCATTCTACAGGAACCAAAGAAAAGTACTAGAAGGGCATTATGAGCTCAAATTAATCTAGTTCATTATAAATCTACAAAGACTGGAGTAGTAAGATGGAGTTATACAAAAACTATCCTTGCAGACTCCTAGAATTAGTAGGGCAGGGCATAAGCACTACTTAGCTATGAATATTATTTCAGTAGGAAAAGAAACAGTGACTTCCATGCAGTCAACAAAAACTTTATTATCTACTTTTTGGGAAGGGGGTGAGAGTGGTGCTGGACATTCAATTCCAGGGCCTTGCACACTACCTCTGAGCAACATCTCTAGTCTAGTATCTACTTTGATAAAAAAAAATGTAATAATGTCTTATAAATTGTATTATACCTAAAACAAGTATACTGAAGGGTAATAGCCTATTAAGTTCTGCTGTGGCTCACTCACAATCCTTCTGCACAATGGAAAATTTACCTTGCTGGTGTATCGGGTATCTTCTAGGAAAACAGCCAGTGCCAATTTGATCTTCTCACTTCACAAAATGCTATTCACTTTACTGACTAACTTGGGAGAACAAAGACAGGCACGATGTAGAATAGTCAATTTATAACAAGAATGAAGTTCACAACAGGCATGATGGGCTCAAGCCTATAATCCCAGCATTCAGGAGACACAGGCAGGATTGCCAAGAGTTTGAGGTTACCCTGGGCTACATAGTGAGTTTAGGGCCAATCTGAACTATAAAAGCAAGACTCTAAACAAGTTCTAAAATGTATGATAGGTATTGTGAAATAGTAAAATATTCAAAGAGAAAAGGAGGGTGGCGTAAGTAAAGAAGGAAAAAAATTTGATGATTAAAAAAAGGAAACAAAGCTTATGTATATAGGGATATGGAGGACCGGGGGGACAGGGGAAGGGAAAAAAATGAGAATTAAGTTTTGTCAGGTACTGGTACAAACTCTCCATGTCGACTGTAATCATAATGTGTATATAAAATATACCCACAAAATCAATTAAAAAAAAAAAACTAAAAAAAAAGGCCAGGATTTACCTCAGTGGTTCCACTATCTGCCTGGCAAGTTCAAGGGCCCAGGTTCAATCCCTGGTAACCACACTCAGCGATACTGGGTATGCTGACTCATGCCCATCAGCAATCAGTACCACATACTACAGTGCTGGACGTGGTGGCTCATGTCTGTAATTCCAGAACTCAGGAGGCAGAGGCAGGAGGATTGCTGCTGAGTTTGGGGCTGAGTTCAGGACCAATCTGAACTACAAAGCGAGATTCTGTCTCCAAAAAAAAGGCATTTACTAGGTGTGGTGACATACACCTGCAATACCAGCACTGAGGTGGTTGACCCAGAAAGAGCACAAATTTGAAGTCAGCCTGGGCTACATAGTAAGTTCAAAACCAGGCTAAAGTACATCACGAGACTATCTCAAGAAACCAAAGAAAAAAGAAAAGAAGGATGATTTTACTTCTTTAGCATGTCATCTAATGCATTAGCGATAATTAATGGATATTAAAATAAGCTAATACACTAAACATATGTTCCCCATGAAATGATGCCTAGTTGTTTATTTTATGACTTCACAGAAAATGAATTTTAATTTTTTGGAAGTTTTTAAAGTTTTACAAGCTTAGAGCAGGGCAGAGTGTTTCATGCCTATAATAGTGAGACTCTGTCTCAATAAATAAATAAATAAATCTTTTTTAAGTTACACATGCTTAATGGGTTATTGAAAATATAGCAATAGATGGGATGGAGATGTAGCTCAGTAGCTTCATGTCTGCCTGGCAAGTGCAAGGTCCTGAGTTTGATCCCTGGTACCAAAAAAGGGAAAAAAAAAATGTAGTAATAGAAACTTCCCACACTAAAAATCAAAGTTAAAGGAATGTATCAAATAGAATAGAATATCTAAGAACTAGGATATTACAAAAGGAATAACTAGCCAAAACAGGGATACAAGGACAAGACAGAAAATAACAGAAGAAATTTTGGAATATGAATGACAAAGGATTTTTTCAAAATTAGTAACAGATTATCATGGCTTTCCTCATTGTAGCAGCCCCCACCTTCCTCCCCCTATCTTGCATTCTTCTCTTTTACTTGGCCCAAGATCTCTCTGTAAACCCAATTCTTCCCCCATGCTTCACTTTACATTTTCAAATAAAATTTGCCACTGCTTTTGCTCTAAAAAAAAATTGGTGACATCAAACTCAGATTGAGTGGTCACCTTGACAGTATAGATACAACTTCAGATCCACAAAATCCAGAAATACCAACTACCAAAAGACTAATACCAAAAAACCTACAAGTAGGCATAGAATACTGAAACTGTAGAAAATTTTTTAAAATCTTCAAAAGAAGCGGAAAAACACTTTAGACAAATAATTATATCAGACATCTTCAATAACTATGCAAGCAGGAAGATTAGAGTGAAATAACAAAAATATTGAAAGATATGTGATGGGAACTGCTAACTTACTAAGATTCAGAAAGCTGATAAACTCATGGTTTCTGACCAGGAAAGTGCAGTAGTTTAATCAGTACAGGAAAAGGTAACTGGGGCAGAGCTCATGAGAACCCAGGGAGAAGCTTCTATTGATTCTCCAAGTGGAAAGTGTTTAATTCTTCTAGCAATTACGTTGACATGTTGATGTGTTCCCTACTAAGGAAGCTCCCCCACAGCTAGTATTCTGTCTTTATTGATAGAGTAACCCAGGCTCCCAGGTAGGAGGTAAGGCTAGGGGGTAGATATTCATTTCAAAATTACAGCATAAATCATCTAGCAAGGTGCTTAGTTATTTTCTTTATTGCTGGGACATAATACCCTACACCCACAAGTTAAAAGGAGGGAAGGTTTATTTTGGTTCATAGTTTGTAGAGGTTTCAGACCATAGTTTGCAAGCTTCAAGGCAGGGCAGCATAACAGAGGGTCACACAGAGGAAAAACAGTTAACAATATGGTGGCAAGAAGCACAGCAAGATTAAGGGAGGAGGGAAGTACAGTACATATAGTACACCTTTCCTGGCCACACTCACAGGACCTACCACTTCCCAACAGACTTCACCTCTCAACATCACACTCAGCTAGAATTCAATAAGAACCACACACCCACTATCTAATAGCCCCATCTATGAGTTTATGAAACTTTGGAGGACATTCTAGATACAAAACATAATATGAGGCCATGGATTTAGCTCAGGGGCACCACCTCTACCTGTCAAGTGCAAGGTCCCCAGTTGATGTTCTGAGGGCCTGGTATACAAATACAATCTTCTCAAGTTAGGTATTTCAAGCACTTAGAGTTATCTTCTACCAGACAGGTCATGAACCAGTCCCAAAAACTTTCGGGATACAGTATACAGGGCTTAGACAACCAAGAACTACTGTGGTAATCCTTTACCACACCAGAAGCCATCAGGAAAATAGTTACTAGATAGAAGCTCACCAGAAGGTTCCGATACTGGATACACAGCTTCTTGGTGCTATGCACTCTCTCATGCAGATGATGTGCCCTCTGTAGAGCATACACTGCAATTCAGTTGGATAGGACAACCATTTCCTATCAATCAGTTGAAGAGTCCATCAGTGAAAAGTAAACCTCACAAAAGCTTCAAATCTAGGTAAGGAATTAGGTAGAATGCGAGCTTACTGTCCTACAAAAGACAGTGTGATGTTGAGTAGGAACTGTAGGCTCCAAATGAGGCGATGAACACATGACCTTGTTATTCTGTCTAAACGGCTGCAGACCTGTCTTCCAACCCATTTTCTTCCTACAGGTAGGAAGCAATATTTCATAAGATAAGAACACTAGTTGGGGCAGAATCTATGGGCAAACAACCTGTACAGTCACACAGAGACCTACACTCGAAATGGCTCTAATTTAATACTCTGATGTCGTTTTTAATCCTATTTGATTCATTAGAAGCAAGTCATTTGTCTATCCTTCACTCAAAAAGAGAAAATTGCAAAATGGCATTGTTAAACAAGGTATGATCCTACCATTCCAGAATCAATGCAGAATGGCAAGTTTGATGTGCCAGTGTGGGCAATACAGTGGGTTCAAAGCCAGCCTAGCAATATAGAAAGATGCACTCAGAAAGAGAAAGAAAAAATAGCCTTGTTATGGATGGACTGAACTGGATGACTTTGAGGTTTATATGCTGAAGTTCTAGCCCCTAGTACTATCTCAAAAAACTTTTTAAAAAATGTCCTATGTGTCCTAATTTGTTGTATTGCAAAGTGGTTTATTGTATTATATTAGACCTATTTCATTGGCCATAATTTTTAGATCTATGTATATCTTAGGTATGTTCTGATATAATCTGACAGCAAAACCACAATACGCTTTTCTTCTATACCTGAAATTAACAGAAATAAACTAAAAATTATTCACATACTTTTTCCCATTACTACAGCCTTTCAGATAGGAGTCATGTTCTTTAAGAACAATAAATTAATCATTCTATGAAGACTTTTCAATGTAAAATAATTTGTAGGACTCCTCTTCAAAGCATTTAGGAATTTTAACAATCTAGTAAACCACTCACATCAATAATGTAGACTTTTTTTTTTTTACTTGAAAGTATAATACCAGGGCTGAGGATTTAGTCAGTGGTTCTGGCATCTGCCTCACAAGCACAAGATCCCAAGTTCAATCCTGGTAACCACATACCACAATGCCAGGTGTGGTGACTCATGCCCACCAGCAATCAGTACCACATATCACAGTGTCAGGCGTGGTAGCTCACGCTTGTACTCCCACACTTGAGAGGCAGAGGGAGGAGGATTGCTGTGAGTTCCAGGTTCTCCTGCGCTAGTGAGCTCAAAAATTTCAGTCTACACAGCCCTATTAGTTCTATAGTTCTAACCCAGGCAGAGTAGGGTGATGCCAGTAAACTCCAAGACTTTAGATGTGTCACCAAAACAAAAAACAAAAGAACCTCATGCTAGTGAGCTCCTGCGCTAGTGAGCTCAGGGCCAGGCTGAACTACAAAAGTGAGACCCTGTCTCAAAAACAAACAAAACAAAACAAAACAAAACAAAAACCCTACTTATGCCTAGTATTCCACTTTGGGGATGTCACTAACAATGAAACATAATAATTTTTTTTTCTCTTCTAATTCTTGTTCCTTGAATTTTTCTAGGTAATATACATGAATTTCATGCAAATAGTCATAAAAGTCAAACCTTCAGCCTATTAAGCAATTAGTTTTGGAATTGGTCAGCAATCTAGAAAGACTTAGGATCCTTTAAAGAAAGGAGGTAAATGAAGTAAAATTAATCTTCACCATTTGAGAAGCTGAATTTGAACAGAAAGCTGCATTCTAATTGGGTAGAAAATAACATAGGATTCACTTTGTCAGAATGGACTTTCAAGTAAAGGACTAGAGAGGGTGTATCTGCCCAGAATTCCAGAAAAAGAACTCACAGAAATTATTCTCATCCCAGCATCAGGAAGCCGAGGTAGGAGGATCACTGCAGGTTAGATGCTAACCTGGACTACACACAGTGAGTTCAAGGCCAGCCTGCACTACACAGTGAGACTTCATCAATTTCAAAAGAATAAAGATAAATTTTTCTCAGGTCCTTAACTACAGGCTGGATGAGATTCTAGCAGAAAATTACTTCAGGGAAACTGGAAAAGAGGGCAAAAATTTCAGTCTACACAGCCCTATTAGTTCTATAGTTCTAACCCAGGCAGAGTAGGGTGATGCCAGTAAACTCCAAGACTTTAGATGTGTCACCAAAACAAAAAACAAAAGAACCTCATGCTAATGAATATAAAATACTTGTATTAAACTCAGTTTCCCTCGTAATAATGAGGTCAAGACTAAAATAAACCTGTCATACCAAGGCCTAACCATAATTTTCATCAGAATTAAGGTAATCTGCCATTATTTAGCCCCCATCAGCAACAGAATTCACCACTCTTTGGAGAGCAGTACCATAATCCAGAACTTCTACAAAGTATTACCTGCTGGACCTAGCATGAAAATTTTGCTATGCAAGAACTTGTTAAAGTGACTAAGAGCCAAGAGATGGAAGCACATACAGAAGTGAACCAAATAGTAGAGTTATCCCAGACTTCAAAATTAATGTTAAAGAAAAAAAGGGGTAGGGCTGGGGATTTAGCTCAGTGGTTCCAGCACCTGCCTTGCAAGTACAAGGGCCCAGTTAGATCCCCAGTAATCACATACAACAACGCCACGGTATGATGACTCACGCCCACCAGCAATTAGAGCCAAATATCATAATGCTGGGCATGGTGGCTCATGCCTGTAATCCTAGCACTCAGGAAGCAGAGGCAAGAGGATTGCTGAGTACAAGGCTGAGTTTCAGGACCAGCCTGAAACACAAAGTGAGAGTCTGTGTCATAAAAAGAAAATAGGGATAAATGAGGATGAAGAAATGGAATACAACAGACAATTGGAATCTTTTAAAGAATCAAATACCCAATAATTGCAGTATGATTACTCAAAAGTGGTTTAAAAAGTGGGCTTAAAGTACAACAGAAAATAATCATAATAAATTTGGTATGACATGGTTAGTACACACCTATTATCCCAGCACTTAAAGGCTGGGGCCGGAATGCCATGAGTTCAAGGGCAACCTGGGCTTCAAAGTGAGTTCAAGGCCTGCCTTTAGGTTCTGAACTACTCAGTGAAGTTGTCTCAAAAAGCCAAAACAATAAAAATGAAAACAATGGCAATAAAAATGCTTCCATTAATCATTGTGGCAAGCCTACACAAAGTCTTGATTTATATAGCACTTAATTCTTAGGTGTTTTGTTTTTATTTCCCTTCCCTCAATATATTACTCACAACACCCATCAACAAAAGAAAAATAAATAAATTTTAGAGAAGAATCCTGTTAAATATATTCACTATTAACGTACATCACAGGAAAAAGGTTCTTCAGAGGATAAGTACATGTATACGAAATTTTTAATCAGAAAATTGTTACAAAGCTTTATTCTGGTGCTAATAAGGTATACTTATACCTCTAAATTATTTTCAATTAATTATCTGGCACTATGTATCAGGGGGCATACATACTTTTAGCATCTAGAATCCCTATTGTCTACTTCCATGCAACTTACCTGCATCTCTACAGTCTGATACGTACTTCTGTCCCCCGAGAAGCAGTGCTTGTTTCTTGTGTATATAATCCTCACTCAAAAATGTATCCAAGCCAAGTGTGGTGGTGTATGCCAGTGATCCCTGCATCTGGGAGACTGAGGGAAGATCACTGTGAGTTGAGTTCAAGGCCAGTCTGGCTCTATTTTGAGTTCAAGGACAGCTGAATTACATAATGAAATCTTGTCTTAAAAAGGAAAAAATGCATCTAATGATGAATCTTTGTAGAAACTCCTCAGATCCTTGACTCTAAGCTTCAGAACACAGCAAGACTCCAGAAAGTTTAGCAGACAAGTTACTAGGAAGCAGAACAGAAATTTCAGGCTTCAAAAAAATGTGTTCAGTGGGAAAAGTCTTATGGTTTGCATCTGTGTATCTCCCCAAGCCTTATGCACTCATATATGGGGCTCTCGGGAGGTGACTGAATCGTGAGGATATGACAATCAGCAGTAGACTACTCCACTGATGAGTATACAGCTAAGTGACACTGGGAGGTAAAACGTAGTTAGAGGAAGTAGGTGACCAGGGTGTGGCCTGAAGGATGTATCTCCTCCCTTGATCACTCTCTGCTTCCCATCACCATTCCATGAGCTGTCTTTCCTCTGCCATGCCACCCTGCCTTGTAGACAGCCATCTATGAGCTAAAACCTTTATAGCCGAGAGCCAAAATAAGCCCTTCTTCCTTTAACTTGTGGGTGTCGGGTATGGTGTCTCATCTTGGCCACAAGGGTAACTAAAACAAAAAGGCAATGGGCATTCACTGAGGTGGAGGTAAAACAGACCTTGATCTCAAAATCCTTTGGAATTAACCCTCTAATCTGATCCTTTTATCACTAAAACACATACAATAGGAGCTTAGGGTTTATCACCTAACCAGTTCAGGTCTAGAATGAGAACTAACAAGTTCAGTTTTTTGGTTTTTTTTTTTAAGTCAAAAAAAAAAAAGGAAAAAATGTATCTAATGATGAAGCACTTCCAACAAGTTTTCCTGTGATGTTAGCCTAGGATCAGTGATAAGAATGTTTGAATTAGAAAAGCAAGTATTGGGGCCAGGAAGTTAGCTCAGTGGTTCCGGCGACTGTCTTGCAAGGGCAAGGGCCCAGGTTCAATTCCCTGGCAACCACATACAATACTGGGCGTGGAGACCCACACCCAGCAGCAACCAGTACCACATACCACAGTGCCGGGCATTGTGGCCCACACCTGTAATTCCAGCACTCAGGAGGCAGAGGAAGGAGGATTGCTGTGATGTGAGTTGGAGGCTGAGCTCAGGGCCAGCCTGAACCACAAAGCGAGACCCTGTCTCAAAAACAAAACAAAACAAAAAAAGCAAGTATTTATATTTTGTGGAAGAAGCCTGAAAACTGAATTCACTAAGCGTTCTAGCAATTAGGTTAGGGGTCCTTCTCATCTTAGTAATTTTCTCTCAGCAAATCAAGTCAGGAAATATGGGTGTGTGGAGCTAGAGATTGAACTCAGGGCCTTTTATACATGCTAGCCAAATGTTGTACAAATTAGCTGCATTTCCAGCCTAGCAGTAGTTTTAATACTAAGGATTTTCCAACATCTAGCATAAAGCACCATTTTTGTCAAATTGGATTGTACTGTCCTAAAAGCTAAAATTCAATAAAATGCAGAAGTTTAGTTTCAAACATTTCATAAACCTCAGGGTATATCCACATTTTAAAGTGCTACCTCAGTACTTTTTCAAAGAGTGTCTAAACTTTCTCCCTTAACTTTCTCATGTGTGAGTGCAATTCTGTACTCCTCACTTTAATCTTCACAGCTACACAGTAACTTTTAAAGGAGTGCAAAACCAGTTATCTGGATTATCCACATAACTGTAGTATCAAAATGGACACCCACAATTATTCTTAATTTCTAAGAACCCTGAGCAACAACAGGCAAAAAGTATACACCAAAATATTAACAAGAATCCACTGACAATACATTTCTGAGAAAAGAAAGCTGGGGGAGGGGAGTGACCACCTACTTAATTCAATGGAATTTAAAAACTGCCTTCAAGCATAATTGTACATGCCCATATTCAGAGATGTTGAAGCAATTATATTAAGTGCTTACCAAAAATGGCTTCCTGCAGTTAGCTCTCAAGCATTCCATTTAAAATAAAACTCCCTTATGCAACAGATTCTAGTTTTCATCTCCATGGCAAAGGTAACAAAACTTGAGAAAATAGGCTTAAAGAGCAGAGGAATTTTTTTTAAAAGGAAAAAATATTTGCTAATGATAGCTCCAGACACCTAAGAGATTACATTAACAAATAATCCTCTAAACATTAGATATTTAAAACCAATGGACTTTTCTCAAACTGTCTCATATTTCAGGTTCTTTCCTTCATTAATTACATTTCTCAAACTAAGAAAATAAAGCTACTTTGTTAGAAGAATGGAAAAAGCAAAATAATAAAGTAGGATTCAAATACACAGTAAGGACCCAGGAAAACAGTACCTACAGCTAAAAATTAGTTCCCATTAGTTGCTTTTTTTTTTTCCTGAGGAGTGCCAATACACAATACACTCTCGTATGGGCTTTTATTTGGCTAGCTCTAGTTTACTAATACCACTGAGGAAAATTTTAAGACACATTAACCTACTTACATATGTATCAGATATATAATTCTCCAATGCCATTTCCATCCCCTAGCAACAAAAACATCAAAACCCATTTTTTAAGAACTTTATTTCAATGCTGTGGAACAGCCCAGTTTGTCACAAATTAAAAGCTGTCTCTAATTTTACTACCTTAGAATGCCCCAGAAGAACTATTAATTCACTGTTAAAGGAAACTGGAATATATCAGTTAAATGAATGGCTAGGAATCAGCTTGAAAATGTTTTTATTTTTTAAAGCAGCATCTAAGAGGCACACACACAGCTTCCCCTTTTTTGAAAAAGTAATGAAGGCTTAATTTTTATCTTATAGTTCCTAGTATGGTCAGTTCAAAAAAAGACTCAAGACATTAACATTGTTAAAAAATATTTATTTTGATAGTCTATCATAAATAAGTCCAGGTCCATTCGGTCACAGACACATCTGAGGAGTAAAAGCCCTGTGCCATCCAACTGGTGAACATCTGAATGACGTCCCATTTCTTATACAGCCAGACCACACACTCCATGTTGTCTATGTTCGATGACTGCGTCCAAATCCAGATGAGAAAATAGTCCTTTATCCCCAAAGTAGGCTAAAATGTTTGTGAAGAGGAGAAATAAATTAAACCCCAAAACAAAAACGCCAAACAATATAAGAACGAGAAGATTTTATGCATTTATTTGTGTTTGCTCATCTAAAAACTGTTACTAGAAGCATCAATATTACCAGGCAAAAAAAAAAAAAAATACAGAACTATGTATAAATAGTTTTGAGTATGGCTACCTATTATTTAAAAATACAGTGTAAGTTGACAACTAAAATGAAGGTAAGTAAAAGACAAATAATTAATGGCTTTCACAAACTGGAAGGACTGATAAACCTAGATCAGTAATACTAAAACAACATGCTGTCTGGGCCGGAGATTTAGCTCAGTGGCTCCAGTACCTGCCTTGTAGGCACAAGGTTCCAAATTCAATCCCCAATAACCACACACAGTGCCAGGAGTAATGACTCACGTCTGTAATCCTAGCACTTGAGAGGCAGAAGTACGAAGATTGCTGTGAGTTCAAGGCTAGCCTGGGCTACATAGTCAGTGTGGGGCCAGCCTGACTTATAAAGGGAGACCCTGTCTCAAAAAATAAAACAAAACAAAAACAACATGTTGTCTATGACCCAGATGTGTGTGTAAAGTTCACCATAACTCCTGTGATGGTACTCCCTATTTAAAGCTGTGGAAACAGAGGCTTTCAGATGGTTAAAAGTCATACACACAAGATTAGGATTGACCCAGGTGCTCTTAATCTTAGTCTAACCACATTCATAGAAGCAATTCATGTCCATTTCTATGTTAACTAATTCTTAAGAATTAATTACAGCCATGAAGGAATCCACACTTCTAAAGCAACTAGAGCCAGAAAAGAAATATAAAATGTTTTATGTTTAAATCCTGCTGGGTGAAAAAATATGATTTCCAGTGAGGTGCAGTAACCCACTTAGGAGACTGAGACAGGAGGATTGCCATGAGTTTTGAGACCAGTCTAAATTTATGGCACACATCTACTCCTCCACCCACCAAAGCCTTGTGCACTCATAGGTGGGGCTTTTAGGAGGTGAATGGATCATGGGTGTGCAATCCTGGATCAGTCCACTGAGTGCTTTAGTGCAATTCTACATGTGAATGATGGATTTACTGAGGGAAGACCCACCTGGTATGGGTGACACCAACAGGCTTGTAGCCTGGAAGGAGTAAAAAGGGAAACAAAGAAGGGCTGTGGCTTCCTGCCTGCGATGCCATGAGCTCTTTCTCCTCTGTCATGCTTGTCCTGCCTTGGAGTCAGCTGCCCATGGCCTGAAACCTCTACAAACTCTGAGCCAAAATCAATTTCTCTTCCTTTCACTTCAGTTTATAAAGTATTCTGTCCCAGCAATGAGAAAGTAATTAGTGAGTTCAAGGCTAGCCTGAACTATACGTAGCTAAAGATGGTCTCAAAAAGCCAAAAAGAAAAAATATGATTTCTACCCCAACTAAATTAAATTGTATTATAAAATGAAAATGAGGGCCAGGGATTTAGCTCACTGGTTCCGGTGCCTGTCTTGCAAGCACAAGGGCCCAGGTTCGATCTCTGGTAACCATACACGATACTGGGCGTGGACGCCCACCAACAATCAGTACCACATACCACAGTGCCGGGCGTGGTGGCTCACGCCTGTAATCCCAGCACTCGGGAGGCAGAGGCAGGAGGACTGCTGTGACGTGAGTTTGAGGCTGAGCTCAGGGCCAGCCTGAACTACAAAGCGAGACCCTGTCTCAAAAAAAAAAAAAAAAAAAAAAATTAAAATGAGAGTCCTTTCAATGAGGGTATTTTGTACACTGTTAAGATATGAAAATTAACTCTTCATCCACTAGGATTTCTTTCTCAAATGTCATGAATATCCAAAATAAAGTGAAAAGAAAATCTTTCTTGACCTTACACAGATAAGAGGAATAATGATTGTTATTTGTCTTAATGTTTTATTAAGCTATTATCCCTTAATCAGTATAATACCACATTTTGAATAAGGCATTCCTATCAATCAACAATTGCTGACCACGTGTAACACATTGGGTGAAAACAGAGGATACTAAGGGCTGTGAACATAGCTCAATGATATGACATGTGTACCACCTGTGTAAGGGCCTAGGTTCTACTATGATGAATATGGTTCTACTTCCCAGAAAGACTCAACAAGTAAGCAAAGGAAATAAATCAGCCATTTACTTAGGCATCATATAAATAACAAATGTAGACAACTGACCTTACATTCATAAGCATATTTTACATTAATGAAAACCACAGCGTAAACAATGCTGCTTCTTTCAGGGTACAGAGTAGCCAAAGATCTCTCTAGCACAACCAGCATGGTATATAACAATTATTTCCTAAACACAGATGTACCTGGGGAGGAAACAAGAAGACACTTCCAATGACAGAAATGACTGAGAAAGCGTGAGAGGAAAAAACATCAAAAAACCAAAAAAGATAAAGAAACGATAAAGTTGTTGTTGCTGGTAGAGGTGCTTCCAGTTCCACAAATCTAAAAGGTCAAAACCTGCTGAGTAACTGAAGCCCCCGCCCAAAAAAAAGGAGCAAAAAGAGACATACTCCATCCCCACCTCTCAGTCTAGATTATCAAAGACCTAGCACCAAGAGTAAGGACCATTTAATTAACTCAGCACTTACTAAGCAAGTATTTTAGATGCTTACAGGACAAAATGTAATGTAAATAAACAATAAGCATATTACAAGAAAAAGAATGACAGGCTCTGCAACACAGAATGTAATTAGTTTCTCCCAGAAGGGTGAGAAGATTCAGTGACAAGGCAACACTAGATATACTTTCCTAAGAGTAGATTTTATCAGGCGGAAATCAATGAGAAAGAATGTTTCAAAGTGAGGGAGCACAAGCACGTGGGACAAAGGAATGAAAATATAGTTTATTCTGGGATTAGCATGCAGTGTCATTGCTAAAGCACTATTCTCAGGGGAGGAAGGGGAGATAAAGGAGATGATACAAAAGATTACGAATTACCATTAATAATTTATTGATTTTTTATTGACATCTCCTGACAAGTACTGCTAACACTATATATATCAGTCTCATACTCATGGCAACTTTATGAAGTATTATGCTGTCCAACTAATAAAACAGGAGACTACAGTTTAGCAAGACTAACGGCTTCTTGGGGAGAGATAGTTGATAATTTCCACTATTCAGAAAATGTTTACATAGTTCAATGCATATACTATTACCTATATCCTAAGGTAATGTTTCGTTAAGGAAATAACTGATCCACAGTTACCCAGTTAGTCAAGAGTAGATACATTACCTAATTCCCATTTAAAGGAAAAGAAACTATTAATTCAAAGAACAAAGGCTAAGAAAAAAGGAACTTAGTGGGGACCTCTGAAAGCAGTTTTAAGAAGCTGTGTCGTAAGAGGTTAAAAGGCTAGGAAGAAAGGAAATAGTGAGTGAAGACCATTTATTGAAGCACTTTATCGTGGAAAACTAATTGCGAAAGTGGGCAAACTGAGTGCATATACACTGGTTCTCTTTGATTAGAAAAACCTCTCCCTTCGAGAAAGGAAAAGCCAGTGACGCAGAGGGGTAGAGAATATTTATATCAGATGACACTGTGGGAAGAGTTAAGATTACCATCAGGAGGCTATATGACCCAGTGGAAAGAAATGTGGGCTCTGGAGGTGGATGTACTTCACTGTTTACCAACTGTGTGACCTTTTCTAAAGGACTGAGGAAACAACTACAAATAATGAATGTAAAGCACTTGAATAACAACTTCAGTCACACTGTAGGGAATTCTTAATAATATTACTATAGATTGAGCATCCCTAATTTGAAAATTTGAAATATGAGCCCAAGCATTTTTGATAAAGAATATTCAAACTGTATTATTATTTTCAGCTCATTCTGGATAAAAAGAGGACTTAAAGAAGGATTTTGAAGAAACTAAAAACCTAGAGAATAGCCAGTGAAGTCTGTTAGGGCGGACTATGATAGATGCCTGTGCAACAGAGAATCAAGCTGAAATCCTAGGGCACCAATGTACCATGGTCCTGAGCATCACAGTGCCAGCAGTATCTATCAGTCCTTTCTCCATCGACTGTTTATATATGTATATAACATATATACCTACCTGTTTATATAGTATATATAGATCTATACATAGTTGTCTAAATTGTTATAATTTGGATTTCGAACATCATCTTAAGGCCCATCTGTTAAAGACTCAGAGGTGGCAGAACTTAAAGAGTTAGAGCATAGTAGAACCAAGTTGGGTCCCTGGGGCCACGCCCCCAAAGGGATAATGGGACTCCAGCCCCTTCTCTCTCTCTGCTTCCAAGCTGTCATGAAGTAATTAAGCCTTTTCTGCTGGGCACTCCTGCCATGATATTCTATGCTACCATAGCCACAAAGCAACAGGGTAAAGCAACCATGAACTGAAATCATGAACCATAAAACTTACCTCCTTAGAAGTTTATTATCTGAGGTATTTTGTCACAATAATGGAAAGCGAAGAGACATTTATCCATACATATCTACACATACATATAAATATGTGTGCTGCATGCATGTAAAGTGTTTACAAATGCTAATCCAACACCAACATGGTTGTTTTCAGAAAGGAAGATGGCAGTGCATTTTCAGAGCCACAAATGTTGATATACTTTGACTGAGTTTAAAAGTATTTATCATGAAAAAAATCTATACATTATAGTCATTAAAATGTTAATTATACAGTTAAAGGAAAAATTGAAAAATTGAAATGAATCTAAGTAAACCTATGTAATCTCCCAAAGAAATGTGTACCAACTATAATTTTAGGTGAAGAAAATAAAATCATGTATCCCTATCAGAAAGATATATGGTTGTATTCATCTAAATAAAAATTAAAATATTAAAAAATTAAAAATAGCTTGCCTTTTAATGTGGAAGGATGAATAAATTGCTTCTTTTCCTTTTAAAAAATGTTTCATTGCAATTATGAGATGGTATTGTAATTAATACTTCGGAAGAACCACCTACCTGGTAAAGAAGCCACATTAGTCCATAAATAAGACTACACTGACAGGCTAATGTTTATCTCAACATTTTTCATTATTACTGTTTTGCTTCCCAATGATTCAATAATATATGAGCATCTGCCCTAAAATGTTTGTAACAGTACCTCAAAACTGTTGGCTCAGGCATTCCAGGATCTGCACCTCTTTTAAATCCTGAAGGGACAGAAAAAAAATACTAATTACAACAGTCAAAAAAATCTACACTCCAGATATTCTCTTAAACTAAGACAACTAAAATGATATTGAGATCTACTAACCCCATCTAGAGTTACTTAAACTCTAGACACAGAGTATTTTCCAAATTTCACCAAGTATGAATGTATACCTAGGACTAATTAGCAAGAAGGACAAGCTACCTTATCTATCATGTACACAATTAACATGCTTTACTTTTCATTATTAGTCATTATCCAGCAGTATCTTATCACAACTCCCCAAATTATACCACATGTAAGATTATGAAGAACATAGCTGGAAAAGGTGGTGCACACCTATAATCGCAGCAGTAAGAGGCTGAGGCAAAAGAAGTTCAAGCCTGCCTAGGCTACACAATAAGTTTGAGGCCACCCTGAACTACACAGCAAAGACCCTGTTTCAAAAAAAAAAAAAGAAAGACTATGAAGAACATTTTTTTAAACAAGTATCTTATTTTATCTTCTATACACTTCCCTTTTTATAAAGCAAAAACTAGTAATAGAAGAGAAAAAAAATTATTCAATGATTTTTCAACAATTAAATCAATTTATTACAACTATGATTAATTAAATCTTTTACCATTTAAAGTATACTTATAAGCTCATATGACAACATATTTGCTATTCTGTACTGGTACTCTACAGGCTAAGGAAGGATTGACATGATTGAGGGACTAGACTGCTCTATATTGTTAGTTCAAGGTCAGCTTGAACTACACAGCCACTAATGCAATTTGTTCATATCTACAAATGTTCATAATGCGAAATCTATTCGTATCTGTGAAAGTTCTCAACTTGAATGTTTGTAAATTGGGAATTTGAAATTGTATGATTTTCAAGCTGTTTCAAGGTATAAAGGGATATTATAGCCTGTGCTCACAAGATTTATAGAAAACTAAAGGACTGTGGAGAATTGTCTTCCAAATGGTGGCTCAAAACCTTTTTACTGGTAAAGGTCTACACTGTTCAGCATCATGTCACTTTCTGTCATATATTACAGCACTATAGTCCATGAGGCCCAGAAAGGTATATCTGAACCTAAACTATGCAAGAAATTAATCCATATTTGTAGATTTTAGTGAGAGCTGAAGTGGAAGAAATAAAAGAACTTGGAAATTTGTTTAAACATAAAATTAAATTGTATATTCAAAGCAAAGGTAAAATCAATGATAAAGATTAAGTACTAGAAAGACAACCTTACTATCAACCTCAAATAACCTGAGCTGGTAGAGTAAAAAGCACCACGGTCAAGTTATTGAAGAGGAAAACAAACTCTAGAGGGACTGAGACATTGGTTCAGAGATTATTGAAACCAGCTATAGCTTTCTAAAAGCAGAAAAAGAATTTCAAAAGAAGAGTGAAAGGTAGGTATGAATTATAGAGAAGAAAAGACAAACAAAGCAAGAGCAGGCTACAATAGGATTCCATGTTCTCAATAACAAAAAGTGGCACAGGGCCAGGGATTTAGCTCAGTGGTTCCGACGCCTGTCTTGCAAGAGCAAGGGCCTAGGTTTGATCCCCAGTAACCACATACAATACTGGGCATGGAGATTCATGTCCAGCAGCAACCAGTACCACATACCACAGTGCATGGAGCATAGTGGCTCACCCCTGTAATCCCAGCACTCGGGAGGCAGAGGCAGGATTGCTGTGATGTGAGTTTGAGGCTGAGCTCAGGGCCAGCCTCAACTACAAAGCGGGACCCTGTCTCAAAAAAAAAAAAAAAAAGTGGCACAAAGAACAGAAAGAATTGTCTCTCTTAGCTAAAAGGAGAGTTATTCCCAATGTGTGACCACACAAATAGTTCTTTCTCTATTAAATAAGAACTGAGGGAAGAAAGGGAAGAATTTTGCGAGGAATAAGGGGAACAACATATACAAGTAGGATGTTGGTCAGACATTTGCTTTAAAACTTGAAACCAGCAAAGTTACTAATATCTAGGGAAACAATATTTTTAAAACATCACTTTCAAATTAGCAGAGTGTGATGACCCTGTAACCCCAGAAACACATCTTTAATCCTAACACTCTGAGTATGAGGCAGGAGGCTCACAAGTTTCAGCCCAGCCTAAATAACTTAGTAAGATCCTGTCTCAAAATTTAAAAATGACAGGACCTGGGATTTAGCTCAGTTTGCCTTACAAACACAGGGCCAGGGTTCAATCCCAGGTAATCACATACAACAATGCTAGGCGTGGTGACTCATGCCCACCAGCAATCAGTACCACATACCATAATGCCAGTTGTGGTGGCTCACACCTGTAATCCCAGCATTCAGGAGGCAGAGGCAGGAGGATTGCTGAATTCAAGGCTGAGTTCAGGACCAGCCTGAATTACAAAGTGAGACCTATCTCATAAATAAATAAATAAATAAATAAAAATAAAGGGTTTGGGAATGTAGCTGAGTGCAAAGGCTCTAGATACAATCCCCAGTACAGGGGTGGAGAAAGTGAAAATAAAATAGGAAAAAGATACTTTTAAATCCTACATATTGAAATATTCCCCAGGTGGGATGACAGGTAGCTTCCAACTCATACAGAACTAGGAACCATAACTGCCTGGAGAATGCCAAGCTTAATCAAAGGCTTTTTCAAGACTAGGAATGAATATATGTTATATTATCCAAAACATGACATCTAAAATAAATTGGAAATGGCCCTCTGTTAGAATCCTATTTTAAACTGTGAAACTGACTTCCACCTAAGATTAGAAATAGGATAAAGACCCAATGCAGCTCTAGGTGAAAATATTTTACCTGGACACTTACAAATCCTCGAACTGAAGTAAATGCTGGGCCATCATATCCCACTGTCTGAGTCCATAAGGACCTCAGTAAATCCTGTGACCCTGTGCAAAGAATGTGCGCGTTTTCTACAGACGTTTCCTTCTCTGTAAAAGGAGGCCAGAAACAAAAAAAAACCTCTACACCATTATACATTGAGAAATCTGAGGCACTCTAACTACGGTTATAATCACACTTGAAGATATTGTCATATTCACGAGGGGTCTACATTCCCTGACCACTGAGGATCACCTGGAGCGAGGAGAAAAGTCTCGAAAACTCGCCTAATTCGTCGCTTTCACATACGTAAGGTCATCAAAATCCTGAGAAGTATGTCTTATCTTAGTTTTATAGATATAAAAATTTAATGAGGGATTAAATGACTTGTTAAATACCATTCAGCTAGTAAAGAAAGGAACTCCAATAAAGCTAAATCGAGCGCAGTAGACGAGACAAATTCAGAGAAAAAGCGCAACCGGGGTCTCTCTGCCCAGAAGGCCAAAGATGGAGTCGCGGACTCCACCAACCCCTTCCCAGTCTTAAATTCTTCTACTGACCCAGGTAGATCACAAGAGGAATAAAACCCCAGCGGATGGCAAACTGGCCACCCTTGAAGAGCTGCTGCAGCCTCTGTTTAGCCTCTTTACTTAGCTTCACCATGGCGACGACCTGACGGAGAACCCCTCCACAGATACGGGCGCCGCGTTGAGACTCCCGAGGGAAAGGAAGTGCGCATGCGCCACACTGCCTTTACGGCAGGAGTCGTGAGTGTGACCAGCAGAGGTCGTAATTCATCGCCCTTAACCAGCTCTTTCCCTTCTCACCGCCGCCAGTAGGAGGCGCATGCGTGGTTGATTTCCCTTGCTCGGGTGAGTGTTCCTTACTTACACGTTTCTCTATCAGCTGGGTTTTTGCCGGCTACTGTGGGGTACTGGAGATATGCGATTAGGGTTCCCTTTGTCCCACAACGCCCTGCTTCCTACGGCCTTATGCCTTCTTTCTTTCTTGAGACACGGTGTCCCTTACAGTTCAGGCTGTCCTTGAACTCACTTCAGTACACATACCCGGCTGTCTCAGAATTCGCGGAGATTCTCATGCCTTGGCCTCCAGAGTGTTAGGATTTTAGGTGTGCACCATCTCGCCTGGCCTGTGATTTCGTTTTTGTGGTACAGAGTGAGCTGTATTTCTGGCTTTTTTTTTTTTTTTTTTTTTTTTTTTTTTTTTTTTTTTTTTTTTTTTTGAGAGAGAGGGTCTCGCTTTATAGTTCAGGCTGGCCCGGCGGTCAGCTTCCACTCACAGCAAACCTCCTGTCTCTGCCTCCTGAGGCAGAGATTACAGGCGTTTAATCCCTGAGCTGGGATTACAGGCGTGAGCCACCAGGCCCGGCACTGCTGTATGTGGTTACCGGGGATCTAACCCAGGTGCGAGCAGGACAGACACTGGAATGACAGCTAAATCCCCACCCACTCTTGCCCTTTTTAAAAAGTCTTGTGAGAAACCTGAAAACTGGATATATAAATAAAGAGCAAAATAGAGAAAGAGGAAATGGGGAGATCTTTTACAAATGAAGAAACGAGATGGAGAGCAGGGGAGGAAAAATGATGAAAATAGAGCTTTTGCATATGGGAAGGGGACCAACGAACAGTTTGAAGGAGCAAGGAGAGGAAGGGTGAGGGGAAAAGAATAAAGTTATATGCGCATGTATCAACTCTCCACGAAAACTGTAACCATGATGTACTGCAACCATGTGTTAATAAATAAAATCTACAGTTCAAATGAGTACTGTAACTGTTCCACCGCTTAAATGACACCTTGCTACTTGTATCAGGAAACTTTCAATTTCATGCTAAAGAAGCTTTAAATGTGAAAGTACAGGTGTGCGACACCACACTTGGTACAATTCCTCCTTGTCTGATTTTTAAGGCGCATTAACTTGAAAGGACTAGATTTAAATCCTGATTCTTAGATTTGCTATGTAATCTTGGGTAATTGATCTAAAGCCTCAAATTAGGCATAATGGCACAAGCTATAATGCCAGCACTTGGGAGCCTAAGGCCAGAGGTTTTGGAGTTTGAGGTCAGAGAGGGCAATTTAAGAGACCGCATCTCAAAGTGGAAAAAAAAAAAAAAAAGCCCGGGATGTACCTCATGCAGAGGGGGTTAAAGATGCTGTTGTCCTCGTTTTCTTTCCATTCCCCTTCTTGTTTCTCAAACACTTTAAATATTTTTGTGGGTTTTTTTTTTTTACTTTCTTTTAAGTGTGTGTGTGTGTGTGTGTGTGTGTGTGTGTACACAGACCGATAGGTAGTTAGATTTATTGCTGGTACTGGGGGTTGAATTTAGAGATTTCACACTGAGGTATAGCCCTAGCCCTTTCTTGTTCTGAGACAAGGTCTAGATAAATTGCCCAGGAAGAACTTGAAGTTGTGACCCCTTGCCTCAGCTTCCCAAGTCCTGGGAGCACAGATACACATCACCATGTCCAGCTTCTCTTTCATTCTATATGTGCCTCCTTTCAACACTATATTACAAGCCACGGAAACAGGTACTGAGGATGTCCGGCTCCCTGTGCTATGGATTAGTATTAGCCAAAGTCCTCACTTAAAGGTTTACTTTACAGAAGAAGACTCACCCATGTGATTAATCTTTGGAAAAATTCTCATCTGCAAAAGAAGATAACAGTAGGGCACTACCTCTCTTGGTTACTGTAAACAGATAATCTAAGACAGGAAGTTGTTGCTTGTTTGAATCTTTATTTTTACTAGTGTTAGTTTCAAAGATCAAGATCTTTCATAAGTTTTTGTTTCTTAATTCTAAGACAACCTATATGTAATATTGGAAGGCGATTTATCCTCTGACTTCCTAGAAAGGGGAAAGGTGAGGGGTGAAGAAAAAAAAATAATAGAAATTTGCATAATTTCAAGGATATGGAGGGTTAGGTGGTCAATGCCTCAGAGTGAGCAAAGGCACTCCACGCTGGCCAGTATATACTGACTCAGGAGGCAGTGATAATCCTAAACTGATGAGAATCTTATAATCTAAGAAGTCTCAGATGATGGGGAGTGTGATGGTAATCCTAGGATGGAGATGAGAATCTTATGCTGATGAGTTTGTGTTGATAAGGAGGGTGAGATGATCAAAATGTTCTTATAACAGTAGGTGGGATCAATTAAACTGATATGCAACCGGCCCCTCCCCAGGTGAAACCTTTCTCTTTTTGTGTCACTATTTGGTTCCTAAAGAACCAGAATGTCTTCAGCTGATGTAATCTTGCCCTGGACCATTGAGTCCTCAGCTGTAACCAGAGGCAAAAAAGAGTTTCCACCTGCCATAGCCAGCCCATAGGCAAGGAGACTAGCCTCAACCAGCCCAAGTCATAATTTAACTGTGAAATGACTTTTCCCAAAAATTATGTAGAATGGCTCCCAAAAGTGGAGAATTCTAGAAGTTGACTGCAGCAACTACACACACAGTCATAAAATGAGGAAAGCAAAGCAAGTGATATGCAGTCCAGGAATAATGAACAATGAATTAGAGTTCTCAGGGACTGTGTGTTGTATGCTTTTTCTCTATTAGTTCTGGGTTTTGGTTCTGGTTTCTTTGGTAGTACAGACCAAACCTGACCCAAGAGATTAGGGCATGGCAACCTGGCTGAGGAAGTAGGCATGATGGAAGACCATAGAATTCCAGGACACATGCATAGACTATTTCCCAAAGACCTGCCCATGTAGCCAATCAAAGAGTGCTCTCTCCAGTTCTGATAGGATGGTCTAGACTTGATATCATCCTAAGAAGTGTAAGACCCAAAGAGCCCCGCTGAACTCTGGGTCACTGCGCTCTCTTCATGGTACCCCGTTTGACCTCAGAGAATATACTTCTTTTCCTACTTTAAATTGACCCACCCTCAATCCCTGGAACATGTTTATTTTCTTTTTTTTTTCTTCATTGTTCACACTTTCAGTAAGCATAAATTGCACTACCTTTTATGTTTGTTTTAACAAATTCCTTGTTCAGACAAAAAGAACCTAGAAACCACCTCTAGAGGGGATGCAACCCCCCCCCCAAAAAAAATTTGGTAACAAAACTAGAGCATTTATAGTGGGCAATATCCCCAGATTTTTTGGCTTTTAGGACAGGTTCCTACTAAGTTTCCCAGGCTGGGCTTGAATTTATAATCTTGCATCAGCCTTGCAGAATGCAGGGATTTTCTTTTTTTTTTTTGAAACCCTATCCCAAAATAATTGCTCAGGTTGGCCTCAAACTTGCAGTCCTCCTAATTTCAGCCTCCCAAGAATACAGGAATGTACCACAGCATCCAACTCTTCCTCAGATCTCAATACAATCCAGTGAAGAAAGAAAGATAAGCTTAGGGCCGGGGATTTAGCTCAGAGGTTCGGGTGCCTGTCTTGCAAGCGCAAGGACCTGGGTTTGATCCCCGGTAACCACATACCATGTTGAGTGTGGAGACTCATGCCCAGCAGCAACCAGTACCACATACCACAGTGCCGGGCATGGTGGCTCACGCCTGTAATCCCAGCACTCGGGAGGCAGAGGCAGGAGGATTGCTGTGATGTGAGTTTGAGGCTGAGCTCAGGGCCAGCCTGAACTACAAAGTTAGACTCTGTCTGAAAAAAACCTAAAAAAAAAAGAAAGATAAGCTTAGAGATCACCGTAATCTCATGTGGATCTTAGATGACAACTGCCAAGATTTGAATCCAATTCTGTCATTATTCAAAATGAGGAACTTCCCATCTAACTGAGAATGTATCAGAGAAGCTAATTAATTGTTCATGGTTATCAGGAAAATAGGGCTGTTTCTAAAATGCAGCCAATTAGATGAACCAAGTGAAAAAGAGGGAAATTTTTATTATGCATCTTATTTCTCAGAAATGTTATTTTTAAAATATATCAACATTCAAACAACATGGATTTTGACTCTGATCTTGTCCTCTATCCTCTTTTTTTCTGCTAGAGTGTTTTGTGTAGGTAAACAATGTTTCATTCCCATGAAATCCTCAGGCCACTGGGCAAGCACATACATGAAAGATAATTCTCTCAACGAAGACTAGTCATAAAGAATCACTGGGATATCAACCAAGTATAAGGCTTTACCAGAAAAAGGGAGTTTCAGAAATCTGTCATATCCAGCCACTCCCCACAAGGACTTGGTAATCTTATTTAGAGACAGAGTACACATACTCCTTATTAGAAGAAAACAGAGTGTGGAATAGTAGTACAATCTGTAGGGCAGACTATCCATTGCTACAGGAATATAGAGGAGAAAATCACAGGGGCTGGCAAATTTGGAGAAACTTTATAAAGTAAGCCTACGCTGGCTTGTGTGTGCTGAGGACTGAGCGCAGGGCCTCAGGTATGCTAGGCAAGTGCTCTACCACCGAGCACCCACACAGCCTCTGAGCTGGCTCCTGATGACCCCAGGCAGGGGGGAAAGAAGAAAGCAATGCCAGAGCATGCACCATTGTAGGACAGACAGAGACAGACAGACAGACAGACACAGAAGGCAGAAAGAGAAAGAGAGAGGGCACTTTAAGTGTGGGGGGGGGAAAGTCCCAGGTAAGAAATAATGAGAACAAGTTACAGAAAACCTGAATGTCAAGTTAAAGGTTTGAATTTTAGCCAGATACTGGCTAGGAAGCTGCTGAATATGCTACAAGAAAAAAAATTTTTATAAAATGAAAACATTTTTAGATTTTAATTTTTAAAATGCCTTTATTTTGTTGAAAGAGAAATAAAATCACATAGTTTAAATGTAAAGGTACAAAGAGGTATATAGCAGAATATTTCCCTCCCATTTCTGTCTCCCTGCTGCAGTTTTCCACCCTGAGGCAAGCTGCCATTACTACTTCCTTTATATTCTTCCAGGGCTACCTGAGCATATGGAAGCAAAGATGTGCAGACCTTCCACCCCGCCCCCCTTTCTGTAAGTAGGGCAGCTGCATCTAATTACCTTGCACGTTTCACTCAGAAATATAACTTAGAGATTCTTCTGTCTAAATACATAAAAGAGCCCTATTCATGTTTTTAAACAGACTGGAATAAAAGAATAAATAGTTAAGATTGTCTGTACTTTTTCTCTCGCTTGGTGAGCAGTTCTCCTGGAAAGCATCTCCATTTGTCTAGTCTCTCATATGTCCACTGAGATACTCTACACAAATGGAAATGAATAAACACACACAACCCTTGCCCCCTTCCTTGTGCCTTTATAATAAACAAGATGCATGCTATATACTTACTTTTTTTTAAGACCTTGTAAGTATTCTTAGAAATCTTTAAAAAATCTGTTTGGATGAATAATATTGCAACATCAATTTCTGATTTTGAGAATATATTATGGTTTGTTTAATGGTATCATTTGGGGGAGTTGAGAGAAACATATGTAGGACCTTTCCATACTATTTTTGGAACTCCCTATGACTCTTGAAGTATGTCACATTAAAAAGTAGCATAAACATTTCTCAGTGGTCATTCCGTATCAGTACACAGCTTCATAGGAATGCATGTAACAATTTACTGCACTATCTTCTATGAAGCTAAGCAGTTTCAGATTTTCTTAACACTGCTGTGTGGTCACAGTGTCCATCAGTACATGTGCCGCTTATGACTCCACTGTTAAAAGTTACTGTGGACCCAATTCTGCCACCACAGTAGAGACCCCAGCAGGGGAGGCCAGAGAATCGCCGCACCCAGTCCTCATCCTCATCCTGCTATTTACTAGTTGCTCAACGGTGAACATGCCACAGCCTTCTCGGCTTGGTTCGCTCACCGACAACTTGGGATCACCTGCCCTGGTGACCAGTTCTTCTGAGGAGTTCATGAGATGATAATTGTAAGAGCATTTATTCAAGTTGCATCCACTATGCAAATAACTAGGCAGGAATGAGTCTCACCTAGAGAATCACAATTCTCTATCTAGTCCAGTGAGTCCTGTAAAAGACAAGAGACTCTCCAGCCAGAGACCAAGAAGTGTGTTACAAGGGGCAAAAAAAGGAGCTAGAGCTTTGTGCTGATTGCCACTGGCTGCCCACGCCCACCCAAGTCCATGATGGTGACACAAAGAAACTGTCTTCTGAGAGAGGAAGCTGAGATGGAGGGAGTCACAGTGTATCAGCCAGCTTTCCCGTCGCTGAAACACAACACCCAACAACCCCAACCTGCAGGAGGAGAGGTGTGATCTGGCTCGCACCCCAGGACTCAGCCCATGGCTGGCTGGCTCCAAGGCAGGAACACCCCGGTGGAAGGCGCTGGTGCAACCAAGCGCTTCGTGCTTGCTGACCAGGAAGCAGAGCCAGACAGGAGGGGACCAGGGCGGAACTCGGGCGCGGGGCTCCCTGACCCAGGCAGACACACCCCGGAGTGCTTTACTGACCCCCCGCGTACCTCCCACGGCCATCCTGTTAACACAGTCGGATGAATGCGCGTCGCTTTCATCCCAGGCCGAAGTAAACCCACGTTTTGTCTAGAAGACATTGCCACCTCACAGGGACACTCACTGCAAACACGTGTCAGAGTGAGGACCTGCAGGAAGAACAGCCAGCGCCTCACACGCCCGACACGCTCAGTGACGGTGTGTGGGGACGCCCAAAGCACACTGTTTCTCCTGCCCACGGGCCAGGACGGAACCACTAAAACGGGACGATTCAAAAATGAGGTTTAGGAAGGACAAAAGCAAAAAGGATGCAGAAGCCTCAAGCCCAAAATTAGGGAGCTGGAGAGAGCAGATGAGGTAGGGCCTGGGGCCAAGAAAAGACGGAAGACGCAGATGTTAGAGCCTAGCGCTGAATGTGATGACACACGCTTATAATCCAAGCACCCAGGGGGCTGAGGCAGGAGGATCCCTGCAAGTTTGACGCAAGCCTGCACTACACTGGGAGATCCTGTCTCGAAAAAAATGAATATGGGTATGTGGAGTGTGTGCAAGGCAGAAGCTAGGAGAAAGGACACAATCTCCCAGGGGCAGAATAGAGAGGAGACTCACCACAGAAGGACTCACATGAGCAGCCCCGTCAAGAGAGCAGAAGACTGAGACAGCCAGGTGAGCAGTTCACAGAGGCAAGAGAAGCAGGCTGTGCAACACTAGAGTCAAAGCAGGCTCAGAAGTTAAGGGAAGCCTCCCCGGACACATCTGCCCCCCACCCTCCCCGCCTGTGCACTCCCAGCGCCGCTGCCTGGGACCCCACCCTCCAACAGGGGTCCTGCGTTTCACCTCAACACCCAGAACCGCAGGGGTACCTCCCCGCTGTGGTCGGCCCTCAGGGTGTGCATTTTTGAATTCGTGGGTTGGGTAATTGATACGGTTGTTGCTATTGTGGCACGTGGTACCTGATTCTGGAATAAATTATATAAAAAGAGGACTGAGAACCAAGCTACTGCTTTTGGAAGTTGCAAAAATCACAGGTCATAATTCCAGAAGAGAATTTTTTAGGATTGAAGGTACACAAACCAGATGTCAGAAGTCTAAGGGGGTGGGAGAGAGCTAGAGTGGAAGTTAGTATTCTTTGCACGTCTTGTCCTCACCTTGGGCATCATGTGTCTCCATAGTGAAGTATCTATTTTGCCTCAGAGAAAAGCAGGATTATTATAACTGAAATGGAAAGAAATGGGAACAGTCAATTTCAGCTTTAAAAAACATTTCCACAGATGATTTTTTAAAAATTAAAACATCACGGGCTGGGGAGTTAGCTCAGTGGTTCCGGCGCCTGTCTTGCAAGCGCAAGGGCCCGGGTTCAATTCCCCGGTAACCACATAACAATACTGGGTGTGGAGATCCACACCCAGCAGCAACCAGTACCACATACCACAGTGCCGGGCGTGGTGGCTCACGCCTGTAATCCCAGCACTCGGGAGGCAGAGGCAGGAGGATTGTGATGTGAGTTGGAGGCTGAGCTGAGGGCCAGCCTGAACCACAAAGCGAGACCCTGTCTCAAAAAACCTAAAAAAAAAAAA
>PVIR01005929.1:0-69169 GCA_004026965.1 Petromus typicus
CTCACAAGAAGGGAGATTGTTGCCAAAGGTCAAAGACATCAGCAGAACTCCTGGATAACAGTGACTGATAAGGCCTCATTCTCCTCAATAACCAAGTCATGAAGAGTCAAGATCTAGATCCACCCCTTCCTCAGGAATGTAGGCATTGTAAATTCCCCAGGGTAAAGGGCCAGGAATTTGGCCCACCTGGGATCAAAAAGACCCTATACAACTTGATTGCTCATTGGACCCCATTTGATCAAGATTGCTTAAACAACTGTACTTGCTGTAATTCTTTGTTTTCTCATTTCTTTTAAATATTATTGGAAGCCCCCACTTTTCCCATTCGTTAACTGTTAATTTGTCCACCTCTTTGAATCTTATTGGAAGCCCCCGGGTTAAAACCACCTCAGCTCATGGCTTTGTTCCATAAAAGCCCTCTGAAAAGTGAGGTGGTGGGTTACCCACCTTTCTGTGTTCTCCCTTCTGTCTCTCTTACACAGAAGCTTTCTTTCTCAATAAAATTTTCCTACACAAACCTCCATCGGTCATTCCTAAAATTCATTCTTTGATTTTAGAGAACTCGCATTTTAAGTGGGGAGCTAGGCCTTGCTCTCCTTTCTCACCAGGATGACAAGAAACTGCCTACTGGAATCTCAAATTGGAAAAAAAATTTAAATCATTTTCACCAGGACCTTAATGATGATATAGAATATAAAACAAGTTTCAAGAAATATCAAAGAATTAGTTGTCACTATCCATTTTGTACACCATACAGGCGTTTAGAAATTCACATAAATATGAAGTAAAAGATAAATTACAGAAATCAAAAATTTTCAACCAACTAACTTATACGTCAAAGAAAAAATCAGAAATCAAAATTCACTTTTTTTTGAGAATGTAAATTTATTCATTTATCTCTGCATTATTCTATTTATATGAGAACCTCAGGATCATCAAGCTCATAGAAACAGAAGTAAAATGGGGTTGCCAAGGATTACGAGTAGAGAGGATTAGTGAACTGCTATTTAATGGGTATAGAATTCAGTTCTAGGAGGTGAAAAGAATTCTAGAAATGGACAGTGGTGATTGTTACAAAAGATGAATGCATGTAATGCCACTGAACTACACAATGGTAAGTTTTATGTGCATTGTGCCACAATATGAAAAACTATGGCTCTTTCCTCTTTAAACCCTGTCATCTGCCCAACATCCATTGATGTCAACTCATTTTTCCTCCAAACTGAGGAAATGAGGAGGCTATGTCTAACTGTGTCAGAACCATTTCTCTTCCTCTCACGTTGAATTTCTATCTATGCTTAAGCAAATATACCCCTTATGAATACATAATGATTAATAAAACCTGCCATGAATACTGCCAAGAAACCTCCTTAGAACAAAGCATATGGCATATGTATTCTTTTCCAAATTTAACTTAAAACATTGGCTACTGGGGAGCAGTGACAGACAATATTTAGCATTTGAATGTTAAAAATGTTTACTAAACTGAGCACTCTTCATGCCAGTATTACTGTGGTGGATTCATTGTAATGGAGGCATTTCCATGAATAATGCACTGTCGGTGCATGGATGACCATTTGCATAGCAAAGTGTCCTTCTCAGTCTTTTCTGGTGAGCTCATGATTTTTTATGAGAAGAGAAATTGCTTTCCCCACAGTGAATGCAACATCAGAGTGTAAAGGGAGGGAAGGAAAATTTTATTAATATAATTTATTTTCTAATAGTGATTCTTATCTTTTAATTTAGTGAGACTTGAAAATGTACTTAGAAACATGCAGAAGCTCCTCAAGCATCTTCAGCTAATACATTCTGGCTGCTAATCTCCTTTTTAGTCTTTCCACATTACACAAGGATAACAGCTGCTACCAAAACGCACACTGACAGAATGAGAAACTGATTCACAGGCAAGCCAAGAAGACATTAAAAATGGCAGTATGTGTATTAAAATTATGAGCACTTTTCAAAAATAATCCCTTCCTAAAAGGCTCTAGTCCCAAAACATATATATTACCCACCTCTTATTTTCTGTGCAGCAGGAAGTTCAGTGTCCATCAGTTAATCAGAGTGCTGAAATATTTATTGACCTCTTGGTATATTCCAGACATTCTTCTAGACACCAGGGATTCAAGTGTGACTAAAACATGTCTTTTTTGCCTCGAAATTATCTTGAACTATGTGCTCAATAAGTGGGATAAGATGAATGAAAAGAGAGAAGTGTTATAATGATTTCCTTATATTTCTTAGTAAAGTGAGTCTCAGAAGAAACCATTGGATGGATATTCCTCTTTCTGTAATACATTTTTTTACACATCCTCCGAATTTCTGATTCTCTCCTTCCATGCAATGTGAGGAAAATGAATTCTATCTCTGAGTCTCTATAAACACAGATGTTTTCAGAGAGGAATGTGGCCCTTCAATGCATGATCCTCAGCAGCTGCATAAAGAGTGAAATTCTCCACCCCTGCTTGGAGACAGGCTCTTGTCCACCTGTAGACAAATTCAGCCCTACCCTTCAGCTTGACATGCATTTTTCCACCAGGATTTCCACCATGTGTGGGATTATTCCTTCATGACCCCTTACCAGTATTTCTTCACAAAGTCCTTACTCATATTATACTTATATTTTTTTCATTTTGCCTGCTAAGGTTTCTTGGAGGATTACTTGGGAGAAAATATCAAATAAAAATAAAAATATTCTCTAGGATGTTTAAATTCATAAAATAGAGATTAGGGACCACCAAACAAGTGTGTTCAGAGTTACAACTTACTGTTACAATTCATTTGTGTCATTTTCATGTGCTGCTTCTGTATCTGAAGGGTACTTATGAGACATACAGTTCTATGAAAGATGGTCTCACTGTTTGAGACACAGCACAACCCTTTTCCCTTATAAAGCAAAGAGTAAATTTACAAAATTAAAATTATGAAAACACTTCCAAAAATGTTCAAATTCCATGTTATATGATTTCCCCTGAAGGAAAATAGTTTTATTTTTAAGTTTATCTACCTATACAACTAGAAGTTTGCATTTCATTAGATTAATGCCCTTCCAGAAACAAGTAGAACTATACCTTTCATATTCATAATATCCCAATCGCCATTTTACATCATTAAGCTCACTTCATCTCCTCCTCTTTTTTTTTTTTTTTTTGTATTTTTTGTTTGTTTTGAGGATTTTTTTTTTTCCTCCTCTTAATAAAGTTTCTTTTGGCCCTTTTTTTTGTGCATTAGAAAGTGAAGCATTATCACATATATAAGAAACACTGCTATGCTGGAAAAAGTGCTAACTGGGGTCAGGATATGGTTTGTCTCTCAAAAGGTCGTGTGCTAGAATCTGGCCCCTATGTGGCATTGTTGAAGTCATAAAACATTAAGAGCTAGAGCCTGGTGAAGGATAAATATGCCAAGAGGGCTCCACTTTCATGAATGGATTCATGCTGCATCCTGAGAGTGGTCAGAACTTGTAGCAGTAGATGAATTATTATTGAGTAAGCAGGTTGTTGTAAAAGTCTATCCCATGGCAAGCTGGTCATCTTTCCATTTGTCTGCCATGTTAGGACAAAGCTGGGCTGTTCGCATCAGAATGCTGGCACCGGGCCAACAGAGTCAGGAGCCAAAGAAACATCTTTTCTTTACACATTACCCAGAGCTGGGTATTTTGTAATAGCAATACAAAGCAGATTGAGACAGCGGCATTTACTCTGAGAATTCCATTTCCTTTCAAATGATTACATTCATTGTCGGGTAATCAGTACATATATATAACACACCAGATATTTTTCATTTTCAATTTTTCCCCTTTTGTTCTAACCCTCTTCTACTTTTCAGCATCATATTCATTTATTTATAAGTCATAATTGCAGGGGACTGTAATACTGATTATACTCAAAGCAGATTGTAAAGAGTTAGCCCCCATAATTGGCTTGTTCTAAGAAGTGAGTCTGCCTGAAGTCTACATGCCACAGTCAGAGTAACTCCCACCCAAACTACATTCTCACAACAAACCTTCTGACTAGAATGACAAGGTCCTAACTGCAGCCTTATATATTGTCCATTCTCTTCCTAATTCAAAAATGCTTTGTCTTGTCCTTTCTGAGACTTGTTTACATTAATTTTCATAGAAACCATGCCTTTGTCCCAATTGACTGCCAATAAAAGTCAGTCCCTAGGGTGGACAGTGCCTTCATCAGGTGCTGGTCATTCTGGCACCCTCCTTTCTTTGTCTTAGTTCTGTCTTTTAGTGTATTTTTCTCTCAGACATGCATCATATACTGGTCATGAGGAATGAGAGGCTTACTACGGGAGTCCTCAACACATTATAACGCTATCATATGCATATAGATTGAAAACAAGACTACATGTAAGAAAATTATACCAGGCCAAAGTAGACTTTTGATACCTTCTATTCACTCCTTTTTTTTTTTTTTTTTTTTTTTTTTGAGACAGGGTCTTGCTTTGTAGTTCAGGCTGGCCCTGAGCTCAGCCTCAAACTCACATCACAGCAATCCTCCTGCCTCTGCCTCCTGAGTGCTGGGATTACAGGCATGAGCCACCATGCCTGGCACTGTGGTATGTGGTGCTGATTGCTGCTGGGGTGAGTCTCCATGCCCAGTACTGTATGTGGTTACTGGGGAATCGAACCAGGGTCCTTGTGCTTGCAAGACAGGTGCCGGAACCACTGAGCTGAATCCCTGGCCCCTTCACTCCCTTTTTTCCTATTATCTTTTATTTCACACATATGCTGCGTGTGTGTGTGTGTGTGTGTGTGTGTATCAGTCATATATATATATATATATATATATATATATATATATATACACACACATATATAGATAGATAGATCATATATATATATAGATATATGATGTTTGTATATACATATGGATATAGATTGAGTTTTCCATATAAGAGAAACCATGCAATATTTAAACTTGTATGTCTGAATTACTTCACTTAATACTTTGGTCTCAAGACACATTATTTTTCCCACAAATGATTGAAATTTACCCTTCTATATAGCAGAGCAGTATTCCCTTTTGCATAAATACTATGTTTTCTTTATTCATTTGAATCAGCAATAGTAGGCTGCCTCTATGATTCAGCTGTTATGAAATCCACTGCTATAAACATGGGTAGGCATACATCATGGAAGTATAATCCCTTTAATTATTTTGGAAAGATAAATAGAAGAAGGCTAGATGAACCAGATGAAATTTCTACTTTTAGTTTTTTGAGGAATCTCCATAATGATTTTCACAGGGCTTTTATTGGCTTATAATCCCACCAACAACGGAGAAGTGTAACTTTCCCCCTACATCTTTGCCAGTATTTCTTGATGGTAGCCATTCTTCCTGGAGTGACATGAAATCTCAATGTTGTCTTATTTGCACTTTTTGAATAGTTAGTGATGTTGAACATTTTATGTATTTATTAGTTATTCTGTATCTTATTATCCAAGAAGTACCTATTCATGTCAGTGACCACATTTTAACTGTGTCTTGAAATTGAAGGGATTCTAAATTTTATGAGTAACTTACATATTCTAGATATTAGCCCTTTGATTGTGGAACAGCTGGTACATTTTTATCCCCATTCTGTTTGCTCTCTCTTCACTCTGCTGGTGATTTACTTGGCTGTACTAAAGCTTTCTAATTTGACATGATCTCATTTGTTGATTCTTGGTATTATTTCTTGTAAAACTGATGTTTTGTTCACAAAGTCTTTACTACATCTGTGTATTTAAGGATTTTGCTTATTTTGGTTTTCCAGCAAATTGTTACTATTCTAACGTTTAGATCTTTGATCTATTTTGATTTTATCTGAGTGTATGATGAAAGATATGGGTCCAGGTTCAACTTTCTGCATTTGGATAGAGTTCTCCCAGCACAATCTTTCCTCTAGCACAGATTTTCAGTCCCTTTATTGAAGATAACATAGCGAAGTGTGCATAGCATTGTTTCTTTATCTTCTGTTTTGATTCACTGATCCACAAGTCTGGTTCTTTGCCAATACCATACTGTTTTTATCAGTGTAGTTTTGAAGTATAACTTGAAGTCTGGGATTGTGATGACTCTTGCCTTGCCTTTGTTGCCCAGAATTTCTCTTGCTATTCTAGGTTTCTTCTCATTCCATGTGAATTTTAGGATTGCTTTCTCCAGTTCTGTAGGAATGCTACTGATATTTTTATTGGGATTGCATTAAATTTATTAAGTTTTGGGAGTATGGTCAAAATGAACCATACTGGTTCTGCCTCTCCAGGAACGGAAGTTATCTTTCCATTTTCTGATATCTTTTTCATAAAGGATATACACTGCACCCAGCTAAATAATTTATCAGGTCCAACATCAGTCAAGGATTTTTTTTTCAAAAGAGCTAAGTAATGAGAGGACTAGTTTCTCAGAAAGGGTCATATTACAAAGCCTCACTCAAGAATAAAAACACTGCTCCAAGTTTTGCACTTTCTATCCTTCTTAAATAATTTTTATGCATACAAAATTTGAATACTGAATGTACTAGAGACCTTAGAACATTTATTTTCTCCTTCCATAATCTAACCAGTGCAAAGTTATTGCTCCATACAAGTGTTGCTTCCTCCAATCTGTTAGCTGCTGGTAGTAAATTTTGGAAACAAGAAAGCAGCACAGTTGAAGAAAGGAATTCCTGAGGGATTGGTTCCTATACACAGACACATACTGGACTTTGAGTGTAACACTCATTTATTTGAAGACTTTTTAAAAAACAAAAGTAAATAACAAGTTAGCAGAAAGGAACTTTCTACACTTCAACATTCAAATTTGGAATCTGTGACAACAGCATGCTTATTATCTGATGCTTTAAGATACCACTACTCGTATGTCAACCTCCCATTTTTCGGCCATGGTAGAAGGGTGTCTGAACATAAGTACATCAACATCTTGAGCTAATAAGAGTGTAACAAAGAAAGTAGGAAAGTAAGTTCTGGCTGTATCAAAAGGCAGACAATAATTGCTGTAGGGTGCCAATATCAAGGGTGCCTCTCAGGAAGATCTGAAATTTTACTGAGACTTTTCAGCACAAACAGTTTTCACAGATGGAAAAGACTGGAGGAGGCCTGCCTGTGTGAACCAGCCAACTGCATAAATATTTTACAGATCTGCTTGTTGCTTACTGAAGCAGCATGCAAAGATGTCAGCTTGGTTCAAAAGTGTAAATAGACGAGGCTTCTTCACCACAGTAACAACTCTGTAAGATCTCTTGCCAGAAGAAAAATTATGCATTTTCTCCTTCTTTCACCTTCTCCTTTCTGCTCCCGGTTACAGAAAAAAAGTTTTCAATTAAAAAAAAAAAAAGTGTTTTTTAGAAGGAACACCCAAAATATTGCAATTTGAAATACTAAGATAAATGACCAGCTGAAATAGACTGCTGGTTTCCTAACAGACTCATTAATCACAAGGTTCTGATCCCATTTGGACACGTAGACACCCCCTGCTCAGACTCACTCCCCATTTAACTCCCAGCTCCAGACTTTTCTCCTTTAAAAGTTGTTTTGCTCTATACCAAAATCAGCTGCTTTACCTTTGTGTTTCCACAGTAATTTTGGTCCTTTCCCCTACAGTTATCACTCTGCTTTGTAATAGTTTCTGTGTACATTTTTTTGTTTTGTTTTTGTTTTGTTTTGTTTTGTTTTTTGCACTAACATCAAATGACCAAGAAAGGAACTTGTGCATGATGACAAGATGTGATTTAAAAAATCATGTTTCTTTAAATAAAAAGAATTTACTAGAGTAAAACCCCTGCTGCCAATAGTCTCCCTCAAAGTACTCCCCGTCAGGCTGCAGACATAGCTCAATGGTAACCATACTTGTCTAGCATCTAGGAGACTTTAGGTTCAATATGCTACATCACACACACACACACACACACACACACACACACACACACACACACACACACACATCCCCATTGAAGTACTTGCAACCCATTATTCTTTCTACTGCCTGAAGCAGATCAGAATGTTCTCTTTCCTGCCTTTAGTTACTGCCTCAGTGTCCAGAATCATTTCAAAATGTTTCTCTTTCATGATCATTTTGACTTTAGGGAAGATCTAGAAGTCATATGATGCCAGACCCAGGAAATAAGGTCAATGAGGACACTCTGTATGTTTTTAAGAATTTACTTTTCTGTTGGATGCCATTCCACAACAACAGTCACTGTAATTTTTTTTTTTTTTTTTTTTTTTTTGAGACAGGGTCTTGCTTTTGTGGTTCAGGCTGGCCCTGAGCTCAGTCTCCAACTCACAGCACAGCAATCCTCCTGCCTCTGCCTCCTCAGTGCTGGGATTACAGGCATGAGCCACCACGCCCAGCACTGTGGTATGTGATGCTGATGATTGCTCCTAGATATGAGTCTCCATGCCCAGTATTGTATGTGGTTTCCAGGGAATCCAACCTGGGCCCTTGTGCTTGCAAGAAAGGAGCTGGAACCATTGAGCTAACTCCCTGGCCCGTCACTGTAATTTTTATCAGGCTTCACAAAAACAACAAAGACTTCCAGACCTGCCTCAGTGAGTCAAAGAATTATGAAGGTAGCAGGGAGCATTATAAAGAAGATTAGTGGCAATGCATCTTTTATTATAATAGTTGTTAAAATTTAAAAGTTTGACATATTTTTGACCACCCCTTAAAGGTCTTTATTTTTCTATTTTATGCCAAATATAGTGCTGGACATATGACAAGTTCTTAATAAACATTTGAGAAATGAATGAATGAATGGCATGATATGGAGAAGGCAATGTTCTACCCAGCTAAGCAAGGGTAGCAGAGGCCTGTCACTATCCTGTATGACCTCCATCAGTTGTTATTTCATTAATGAAGTATTTTTCTAATTCCAATTTTAGTCTTATTACTAATTTGCCATGGATTTGGTTTTTTCTACTTTTAAATAAGCTCAACTCTCTAAGCCTAAAACAGTAGAGCAAACAAATTTCCCTACTGCCTACACTCACTGACAACCCATGTCCCTGGTGAGTTCCTTAAAACTGAGCTCAAGGAGGAAATTTGTCTCCAGGGGGTTTATTGAGAGCATTCTCTGAAAAGAAGCCTAGAAAAGACTAGAGAAGGAGGGGAGAGCAAATGCTAAGGAGAACTGTGCTATCAGAAGTGCAGCTTGAGATGGTTCTCAATGGGAATTCTGGAATAAAAAAACCCACTTAAGTCTGTTCCAGCTGGAGGCAAAGGGTCTGAGCAATTCTAAAGCTTCAGCCAGTGTGAGTCACTGAGCACATACCACTAGAGGGACTCAGTGATCCTCCCAAGCACCTCCTGGAGTTGCCTCTCTCTAAGGCAGTGACATCTTCCCACCTCCATGTTGGAATCCCTTGAGCAGCTTTAAACTCTCCACAGACAGGCCTGGGTTCCAGTTCCTAAGAAGATGTTTTACTTGATCTGTTGTGCAGTTTGGACGCCAAAATTTTTTAAATCTTCTCGAGTGATTGTAATGTCTGGATTTATTTGGAAACTACTGGCCTGAGTATAATCAAGAGAGACAGAGAAGGTGCTTTGAGCTGTCTGCTTCACCATCCCAGAAGCTGAGGAATCCAGCTGAACAGTCGGGTGAGATCTCTGTGGGGCCTCATCATCTTTTCCAATGAAACTACAAGACTCACCGCTAACCCAGATAACTGACCATCTCAGCCTTTCATCATGGTTTTCCCAAACCTGCCCCTCCTCTCTGTTCCTATCTCAACCAAATGCTTCATCACCTGCTCAGTGTGACAAAGCAGAGCACCAGGGACATCTGTAAATACCTCTCCTTCCCCTTCCTTTATTCAAGGACTCAAGTCCTGTCGCATTTTACTTTCTGATATTTCTGAGGTCCTTCTCGCTATCACTGCTCCCTGGGTTGTGTTTGGAGACTGATGAGAGGCTGTGGTTTGGTGTGCACCTCCTGAGTGACACACACAGGATCTGACACATCTCCCTGAGCATGTTGTTCCCTGGGCCATGCATGTCACGGTAGTGGACCAGGCATCACTGGTACTAGATGGGTTCATCCAGAGAGGAGGGAGAGGCTAGCCAAGGAGAGGGGGTGGAATGGACAGCAGGGTCCACCCACACAGACCTTTGGTAGCAGCTTGTGCACATATGATGCACACCTAACATATACATGTAATATATGTGCACATATTTCACACACCAGCTACAAACACACCCATGTGCAAGATTCATAGACACACTGTGCACCCAGTTACTCACATAGGCACAGGAGGCACAGGATCTGTGCACACACAGTACACATAGGACTGTACACACATGTTCAGCACACAAGAGGCTCAGCTTCTCTGACTACAGAAGCTCTTTGATGGCCACCGTCCTCTGAGATTGCATCACCAGAAATCCAGTGCGCTATCCATGGTGCCACAGAGCCACCTAGTCCATTGATATTCCACAGGAGGGCTGGAGCAGAGGCACAAGGGTCCCTGTGGCCCTGATCGGGAGAAGCCCAGATTCCTTGACAAGAGGTGTGTGGCTCTTGCTCACCCAGGGCCTGCTTTCCTCAGTAAAAATACCATGTGTTATCCTCACCCGTTCTTGGGATCCAGCAGTTCTAAACTACTTGCCCTCTATATCTAACATACTGCCTCTACCTCAAATATTCTCTCTCCCCTCCTTTGCTCATTTTTTCCAACTGTCTTTAAATATCAGACCAAGTCCTTCAGCAAACTTTCTCTAATGCTCTCAGTACAAAGTAAGTGCCCTCTTCCCGCACATTCTGATGCCACAGCACACACTCATCTTAGCTGTCATTGCTGTTTTGAAATGATCATTTGAGAGGGCAGTTAAACAGGGTGACTTCCTTTCTCCTTCCTTCACTCCCCAGGCCTTTCCTAACTATTAGACCTAAAACAGTAGAATAGCCACTCTTCCTTATCTCCCTCTAGTTTAGCTTTCTGGGTTGAACTTATTAGTCTCCATTTTCTTATTAATTTCCATCACTTTTCCTCCTTCTATAAGAATGTCATCACTAAGAGAACAGAGAATGGACAGGATGCTAGAGATGGGAAAAGAAGGTGTTTGCCCAACATTAAAATGAGTGAAAGCCTTCTCACCGCTCAGCAGGTATGAAAGTACTCCACTCTTTCTTGGGATTATGAATGGTGTACTTCTTTTCCCATCTCTAGCATCCTGTCCATTCTCTGGGTTCCTGTTCTTCCCTAGTGTGGCCCTCATGTTCCTCAACATATGTTTACTCCATGCTAAAGCCTAAAAGAGTTCAGTGGGGCCACAAAGATGAAAAGACAGTCAATTCTTTTGACTTATAGAGTTAATCAGAATTATTCAACTCAAAGTAGTGGGTCATGGCATGGGACCAAGCACAGCTGTCTGCTTCTCTTTTGCTTAGAAGACAAATTCTTTGTTCTCTTAGTGATGACATTCTTATAGAAGGAGGAAAAGTGATGGAAATTAATAAGAAAATGGAGACTAATAAGTTCAACCTAGAAAGCTAAACTAGAGGGAGATAAGGTAGAGTGGCTACTCTACTGTTTTAGGTCTAATAGTTAGGAAAGGCCTGGGGAGTGAAGGAAGGATAAAGGAACAGAGAATTTGTCTTCTAAGCAAAAGAGAAGCAGACAGCTGTGCAGCCAAATCCCTCAGTACTTTTAGACAAAGGCAGGAGATGGACACAGTTTAGGCCAGTATTTAATGGGGCTCAACCATCCTCTGAAGGAATCTGGAGCCTCTCTAGGTTTTTATGAATCATAAGGACAGATGCCATAACACCTGTTATTTAAAAGTGAGCTCTCATGGCCACACAAATGAAGAAGTAAAATGAAAAAAGCTAGAAGCCAAAGAGTCTGATTAAAGGGATGGTTCTAATGGATGAATGCAAAATTAGGAATCTAAACAATCAAGGGTAAGACAGTTTCCTGAGGCAAAAGAGAGATCTGAATAGCAGAACTAGAGGACAGTTTACTCATTTATGAACTGAAAGATAGACATATAAGAGCACAAACAGGAATAAATGTTGTGAGCTAGAGAGATGACTAGAAGAAAAGTTCTTGGTTTAGGAAATGAAACTAATGTTTTGGGCTCTGAGACAGAGATGCTTGTAGAATACATCAGTTGAAGAAAAATATTATGATAAGAATTTTAGCATCTACCACTTATAGCCATCAATGTTAAAGGCCTCAATTCACCAGTCAAAAGAAACAGACTGACAGAATGGATTAAAAAGCAAGAACCAACTGTATGCTGAATACAAGAAGCACACTTAATTCAAAAAGAAAGCTATAGACTGAAAGTAAAAGTATAGAAATACATAAACAGGAACCTGCAAAAAGAAGGAGTGGTTATCTTACTGGCAGACAGTTGATTTTAAACCAAAATTAAGATTAAAAAGTTCACTGTATGGGGCCGGGGAGTTAGCTCAGTGGTTCCGGCGCCTGTCTTGCAAGCACAAGGACCCGGGTTCGATTCCTCAGTAACCACATACCATACTGGGCGTGGAGACTCACTCCCAGCAGCAACCAGTACCACATACCACAGTGCCGGGGGTGGTGGCTCACGCCTGTAATCCCAGCACTTGGGAGGCAGAGGCAGGAGGATTGCTGTGATGTGAGTTTGAGGCTGAGCTCAGGGCCAGCCTGAACCACAAAGCGAGACCCTGTCTCAAAAAACCTTTAAAAAAAAAGTTCACTGTATGTTTGAAAATTCCAAGATCCAAATCAGCTATCTAAGAGGAAGAGATGACAATCATAAATGTACATGCACCTAATACTAGTGCACTCAACTATATAGAACAAATATCATGGACATGAAAAAACAAATAAGCACTAATACAATAGTGGTGAGGGACGTCAATACCCCCATTGTCACAAATGAACAGATAAACTTGACAGAAAAATCACCAAATAAATTCTAAAACTCAACCAAACTTTTGAAAATGGACTTAATAGTTGTCTGCAGACAACCTACAACATGAGAAAAAATAAAATCAGCTGTTTCTCAAACAGAGGATATGTCATATACAGGAACAAGATCCCAGTGATGAATGTCACCAGATTGTATACCTAAAACATACCAGTAGAATTCAAATAATTTTAAAATATAGAATACCTCTGTTGAGACAAAGCAGAATAGCTATAAGTCCACGCTCCAAACTTAAAATATCAAATGTTCAACTTAACAGATGCCGTATCCTACAGGTTTCGATAGTACAATGGTTTTCATTTTCTCCTCACACAAATTCCATAACCTTTTTCAGTGTACACTGATTTTTACATTGAGAGTCTGATCTTATCAAAGTCAAATGCCTTTGCTAATCCTCAGTGGTGATGTTACATTTCAAAAACTAGAAAAAAGTTGTATTCTTGTTGTTTCTTTTCCCCTGGCTCTTTTCATAATATATTGGAGAAATTGGTGTTCACTGCCTCAAAAAATGATTACAAAAAACTACAGGACAGAAGCCACTCAATCTACAGCTACCTAAACACTGGTGAGAAACTCAAGGCCTGAAAAACAGATGCAAGAGAATGTATGGTGTGTTAGAGTGAGCTTCAACATGTTAAGAGCAGAGATGAGTCCACAAGTTGGGGAAGAGGTAGAGGATTTACTTGAGAGAAGAAAGGACAGCTTGGCCTTTACTGGTCTCCAGGAAGAGCTGCAGACCTGCTCCCAGACTAAAGAATGCCTGGAAGATTCAGGGCATCTGTGAGCTTATTTCCAAGTAAGAAGCCCTGGAATGAAAATGTCAGGCACCTGGATGTGGTCCAAATGGAATCACAGCAAGTCTGGTGCCACAGGCTGGAGGAAGTAGTATAAAAGGACAAATGTGTCTGTGCAAAGGGACCCTGAAGAAGAGCCCTCAGCTCAGAAATGATAGGTGACATGGTGGAGACTCTAGAGGATGGCAGTGTCTCAAAGGACCCCTGCATAATTAAGGATGGAAAATCACGTAAATCCACAAAGCTGAGTGAGATCAAGCCAGAGGACAGGTTTCTCTTAGACAGACTATGACTAGACCCCACTGGCTGCTGACACAAGAAAATTAAACTGCCCTTCTCAAACAGCAAGCAAGTTCTACTTTTTACTGGATGAGGTTGTAGATGAAGGTAACCAATGAACAATTCATAGGTGGAGCCAAAAAGGAAGTGCTACTTTGTAACACATCATTTTCTTTTGTCAGGATAAATTGGGGAACTTAATCCTTTCATGTAAAATCTGTTCCAATAATCACTAAAATTCTGAATTTTGCCTATAAACATAAGTAGTGTTTGAAATTTTGGCATAGAAGAGACAATTTGCTAAATATTTAGAGATTATTGGTCAACTCTTTCCCAGACAGCCAACCCCCTAGAGGGCAGAACTTACAAGGATGATGAGACACAGTTTTCCAAGGTTGTGAAGAAGCCTAACTGTCATCTAATTGGCCTGGACCAGCCAGCTCAGGAAGAAACTGTCCTCCAGCAGAAGGAAGGCCTTGGAGTCCTCAAGGATACACAGGTCACTGTAACATTTTCTGTGAACTTGGAGTAAACTTGGCTGGGGTGGTGACAGCTATAGCATTTTATTTTTCTCATGAGAATCCTCTTTCTTCCCTGACAGATTTACAGAACCATAGCCAGTGACATTTAAGCTAGTTCGGGTTTGATTTATAACTTCTGACTGTATGTTTTCTGTGCAATGTTCCACGTATTTGGAAGGCAGAAAAGCACTGCCTGGACACACCAATCTAAACTCACATTCTCATTACATGAATTGAGGCAAACCCCTGTCATTTTCATGGCTTAGTTTCCTGATCCAGAAAATGAGGATACGGTTTTAGGTAGAGTCTCAGATCGCTCCCCCTTTAGCCTACCTGTATCCCATCATCCAATGTCCTTGGAGGGAAGGGTGGGGGGACATATGCATCTTCCCAAACAATCTGCTTCCCTGAACCTCTAACACTGTGCACACAGCACTCAGTTCATCTACATCCCATCAGTGTGCTCCATTACATGGACTAACTTCCCAAGGCATTCGGAGAATGACTTTCAGAGAGCCTTGCTCTTATATCCATCTTTTGCAAGCTTATGAAAAAGTCATATTCTTCTAAAACTGAAATACTGTATTGATTTCTGGACTCATCTCATGTGTTGTACATGTATAAAATAAAATTAAATACAGATCTACATTAATCCTCCCCTGCAAACCTCTGGGAAGAAAGAGAAGTGAATCAGTATCATCTCCACTGTACTGTGTCTCTGCTGGTGGTCACAGAAAGCTATTTCACTCTACAGACTTTCCTCGGGTGGTCCTAAAATTCATCTCCAGAAATCAATGTGCTTTTTCTTCAGAATTGGATATTAAACTCAGGGTCTTTGCACGGAACTACATTCCCTGCTCCCAGTTCACCTTCTTCCATTTTTCCAATCCTTATTTTGAGTCAGAGTCTTTCTAAGTCATTAAAATGCCCAGGCTCAAATGTGCAGTCCTGCTTCAGCCTTCCAGATGCCGAGGCTGTGGGTCTGCATACCCACACTTCCTCAGCATCATTTCCAGTTAACAAACAGCAGGCAGGAATAACAAAAACAGAGTAATGTCCATGCAGACTGCAATGGCAAATTGAAGCCAAGTTGTGTTCCTCACTTTGGGTCTGCAAGCTACAAAATGGGATTGTTGCAATGGACTCTTCCCGACGTGCCACACAGAGAGGTAGTTTCAAACTGTATAATACAGAAACACAGGTATTGATATGGCATATTGCCGTATAGTCTAGTTATCTATATGTATGTGTTGGGTATAGCAAATTTATACATATTTTGTGGAGTGTTCTCTAGGATTGAAAAGAGATTTCAAATTTCACTAGTGTGTCACAGAGTAAATATCATAGTTGTATTAATAACAATATCACTTATTTGCTTTGTGCTAGTTCCTTTATGTTATGGGAAAAAAAGCCAAGTAATTTAATTCAAGTAATATTATAAACAAGATTTTCAGTTCAGAAAAAAATGATTTTGGAATAAAAAAACTGAATTCAAATTGTATGATGTTAAAATGAAATGTGAATTATTAATCTTCACTCATGATTTTTAAGAGTCTTGTTTCTGGCTCTGCTCCATGAAAAGGTATATGTGCAGTGTCCCCCAGAAGTGATCAGCCTTTGCACACGGATGTCACACCAACACCAGTCACCCTGAGCAGCATGAGCTCTTGAGTAAATGACCAATTTCACACCGAAGGCCGCAAAGGCAAAAGGCAGGCTTCAGGAACCTTCAAGGGCCATTAAGCAAAGAGGTCTTCAATGCCATACGTGAAGGGCAGAGGGCGCCCCTGGAAGGGCTCTCTGTTGCTGCAGGAACAATCATTCCAAGGTAAGATGGATAGGAGAGCACAATGCATTGAATCTGAGAAAAGCCACAGCCCATAATCTTATTCACAAAAGCCAGAAAAGTCTCTTTTTCACTCTTCAAAAGGCTATTAAATCTGCTCTTCAATCTGAAATTGGTAATTAAGGGAGAAAAATAATCAAGTGTCCAATAAACACTATTTCAGGACAGCCAAATGCCTCTATGGACAGGAAAGCTCATTCCAAGAAATTCTAATTAATAAATGTATAAGAAATAACATTTTTGTGAAATTCTAGTGGAATTATTGATGAAGGCAAGAACTATCATTCAAACCATTAGGTAACTGATTAATGGGAAATAAGAGGGGAAAAAGAAAAAGGATGAAAAGAGCAAATGAAGAATTTGGCTACTAATTCATGAGTTCAGCACTAATGATGTACCAGAAAAGAGAATTCTGTTAACATTGATTGAAATGCGAAACCACCAGCTTTATCAAGGATACTTAGATTTTACTAATTGTATCTGTATCCCTTCTGATAAATCCACATGAGATTCTCATCTATGACTGAGATCCAAGTAAAATCTGGACCACCTGGTCTCCTTTTAGTCATAATTTATATGCTTCCCTGAAAAAAATCCAAAAGTAAGACTTTTTTCTTTAGTCCTCACCTTGACAAATGGTAGGAACTCAATCATTTTATGTTAAATTTCCAGAAGAGCTCTTCTTAGTGGTTGATGTTTATGAATTTCAAAAACTTTTTACAACTTTTCTGACAATTAGTCATTTAGTTCTTTCAACAACTGTGCATTCCTCAAGTTTGTTTTTCCTTTCATGCAGATGTTTTTCTTCATGTAGCCATTCTTCTTTCCTGGTGCACATGCTTGAGGGTTCAGACCTGGGTATATTATCCCACAATCCTGTGCTCCTCTCACATGCACACTGTGGGTCTGCTCTGTCCTGCAGATCTCCCATAACCCACTACCCTTACATTAATGAAACTACTTTCTAGCAAAAAGTAACCTTTAGTGAAAATAAATGATAACAGGCAAGAGGGATACATGAAGAAGGAAAGGAGACTGTAGTGTGGGTTTCTCTAAATCCCTTATATTTAGGGATGATCTTTCAAATATTTCACATGCAGCTTTTTCCATAAGAAGGTAGTGCTGACCTAGTGCATTCTATTTTGTAGTGTCCTGTTAATGGGTGACTTTCAGAGAAAGTTTATTGATTTGAAAGAGGTACAGATCAATTTCATAACCTTCACAGAAGGGTAAGAGCGGACACAGCATTCAAGGGAATGGGAGGGAACCGGATTGTCCTGCAGTAATACAGTCACTTGATAAAGTCTCACCTTGGAGCAAAAGTTTTCAGACATGTTCTAGTGCTGCACATAGAGGACCACACTTCATTATTACAATGTGCACAAGGTTTTTGTTTGTTTGTTTGTTTTGCTTACCTGCAATCTTTTAATCTTTTCTGTCTGTCTGTCTCTTTTCCCCTCCTTTCATCTCTTCCCCAACCTCTTCCTTTACTCTTCATCTCTCTCTGATGCTTTTATCAAATTTAGCATAACTATCCAGTCAACTTGGAGTCTCATCTGATACATGTACAAGGGGAAAAAAAATACATTAGCTTCCAGAACAATATTTATGCCCAATAGTAAAATTCATTTAGTTATAATTTTTAATAAAATGCAACCCAAAGTTGCTATAAAATATAAATGTTCCAAGAAATTGGTAGCAGTGAATTAACGAACTTTCTATAGTCCAAGCAAAATATGACTGATAGCCTATGTTACCATGTATGGTTCAAGGTCATCATCTCTCCTGGAACTACACCAGTTAGATGGTCCCTTTTACAGCGTCATATTGTTCCTTTATAATCCTTTCCATTTCCTATCCAAATTCACACAATTAATAAGTATAAAGACACTTACAAGGTTTTCCTTTATACATTATGACCCCCGCACCTCCTGAAAAGAAAACCAGAAAATGTGATTTTTAAGGTCTTCTAGCCTCGCTTTCATTGTTGCAAATTTCTATGCTGTGATGTATCTAAAATCAGACAATCTGATGGAATGAGTAATATTTTTAATTTTGGAAAGGTGGAAGGCAATTTAAAATGTTTATGAAAATTTCAACATACAACCTCCAAAATTATTATTGCATGTCATTCTCTGAGAATGCACAGAGCATCTCAAAAGACTGGCCCTACTCTTGAAATTTCTGTGAGCATAACCTGCTTCCTGCTCTCAGGGAAAAAAAGAGATTGTAGGGTAAAACTAATAGGACCTCTGTTCACACTGACAGGCAAATAAGATCTGTAAATATAACATAATTCTGATGTTAACTGAAAACAGAAATGTTAAAAGAGCACTATCGTACTGCAGAAATTATGTTGTAGATTGTCTTTATCCAATTTTGGTTGCTGCCAATAACAGAACAGAACAAAATGAGTGAACTATAAAAAGTTTCTTCTGGTCTGAGGCTTTCAGGGATCTGGCGATGGCTTTCTTGCCAGCAGAGACCAGGCTGGATGCACACAGCATCAGCCGAGGGGTTGTATGCTGATGAACTAATTTCATTCTGTTTACCTCCCAAAAGCCCCACCTCTAAACACTAGTCAGTTTTTATACTCTGAAAACTTCACTCTTGGGATTCAATTTGAAAGTATGAAGTCTCAGAGAACATTCCAATCATACCTAAGCTATAGCACAGTTTAAAAGAAACCTACATAGATAGATAGATGGATAGATAGATAGATGATAGATAGATAGATAGAGATATGCACAGATAGATTGCCATGTATATAATTCTGTGTGTTTGTATGGATTGCCAAGAAAGTTTACAAAGACTGAAAGTGGATTCTCAATAGTATATTACTTGGATTGGAAAAATTGAAAGAATGGTTGAAATATTCCAATTTTTCCATAGATTTCTAAGATAAACTTCTAAGTAATGGAAGTACTTTGTAGAAGTAAAAGAGTAAGGATGCAAAACTATTAATTTTCTGGTGAGAGGCAGCAATTTATATGAGACAAGCCTTCCTCCCACTGAGAGGAACTAGAAAAGCCAGAGTTAAAACAGAGTTTTAAAAGACAGAAAATGTGGAGTTGATGTGTTTGAAGGCAGCAGAGAGCTGACGGGTCAAGAAAACCTAGACAAAGCTCACAGGAGACATGAAGTGGAGTAGGATTGACACCGCAGCTGCTTTTGCCACAATCTATTGCCAATTCCGGGCACAGAAAGGTGTGTGAAACAGGGTTGCGTCTCTTCAAAGGCTGCTGTCAGAGAACAAGGAGGCAACAGAGCTCAGGACTGCCTCCGGTCATTTGCCAGATCTGGAGGTTAAGCAGGGTGGCCCACTACAACCCTCAGCAAAAGCCCTCGGAAAGTAGAGTGTAGCTCACAGTGGTTTGTGTCCCAAAGGACAGAATTTGTAGCCCAGGGGGAGGGCTGCTCCAGAAAATTCTCCTAGTCCTCAGATGAAAACCCTGAAGAGTCTTAGCACAGGTCCATGTTAGAGGGTATAGAAAAACAGAGGTGACACGAAGTCACTCTCAAACAGATCTTTATTTTGCAAATACTAACTTGAATAATAAAGCAAGCAGACACTTGTGACTCGAGCTGGATGTATCAGGTCATTTTCAGTCTGCTCTGCATTTACAGGTAGCAGAAGCAGCTTTTCTTGCCTCATTAGGTGCCTACTCTGAGAAAATAACTACCACCCTATATCCTGAGAGTGCAAATAACTAGGTTGCCTTTTTCTCTGAGAACACACAGGGCATCTCAGAAGACTGGCCCTGCTCTCGAAACTTCTGTGAGCATAACCTGCTTCCAGCACTCAGGGAAAAAAGAGATTGTAGGGTAAAATCTAATAGGGCCTCTGTTGAAGTTTCCTATCTGCTCACTCTGACAGGCAAAGATAACACTAAATGTAGATGAAGACACTGTTCACAATGAAAATAGGAAGAGACTGTGTTTTCCAAAGTAGAAGACCTAGTCCTTGAAGGACTAGTCTAGCCTTATTTCTTCCAGATGATGAAATTTAAATGTTAAAGACATTAAGAAACATGCAAATGCCATCTAATTACTGGGTAGGTCTGAGGTCAAATTTCAGTTGTTCTGATTTTTTAAATTGTGGGGTTTTTTTCTGGTATAAAACAGTGTCTCAGAAAGCTGCTGACAGTTCTAGTAGCCCACACATTTAATTCCTGCTACTTGAGAAGCTGACACCAGGGCTGTCAAAAGTTCCCAGCCAGACTGGGCAACTTAGCAAGGTCTTGTCTCAAAAGAAAAGATAAGAAAAAGGGCTATGGATATAGCTCAGTGCTACAGTGCTTGCCTACAAGTGTGAAGCCCTAGGTTCCAAATATAACACAGGGGGGAAAATGCTCTTGATATCAAGCCATCATTTTTTGAAGCACTGAAAAGAATAAATTTAGACATGGCCACAGGCAAAACCTGGTACAGAGCCTAGAAAGCAGTAGGAACAGTCCAGCTTGTGCCCTCAATGTAAGCACTAATAGGGAAGCATAACACTAGGAATGAGGAAGGCCCTTTGGTGGGAAAAGACAGTCTGGTGTCCAAGTTGTATCACTTGGAATGAGCTAAGTTATGTTAATAATAACTAAATTCTAAACTCAGGAGCTTGAAACCACAAGGATTTTTTTTCTACCCCATACCACATATTACTAGGGTTCAGCGTTGGTCCAATTATCTTCAGATGTTTGGATCTTGAAATATTCTGGGCCCCATGACAAGAGCTAAAATAGCCTAGAAACTACACATTGGTCTTAAAGCTTCCTTCTACGAAGAGCACATTTATTTCTGGCCACCATTGGCTAATATCTCATAGACACACCCCAACTTCAAGTGTGGGTGGGATAGGACAGCCCCAACTACAAAAAGAAAGTACCAAGATTTCTAGAACATCTGTGAGAAGCCCTAAAGGTCACCATATAAAATATACACACACGTGCATGCTAAGTGCTTGCAATAAAACAAGGAAAAGGAACTCTCCTACACTGTTAATGGGAATGTGAACTAGTACACCTAAAATGTAAATAAGGATAGAAATTCCTCAAATACTATAGAAATTCCACTTGATCTCGCCATACCTCTTCTAAATATATTCCCCAAACAATAAAAGACATCATTCTATCGTGATACAAGAACACTTGTGGTTATAGCAACACAATTCATAATAGTTAAAGTTATTGAAACAGCCTAGATGTTTATCAACAGATAGATGGACAGCTAAAATGTGGAATATATTCACAATGGAGTATTATCCAGTCATAAAACCATACATGAAAGTTGAGATAATAAAGCTAAAATAAATTAGACACATGCTTTCTTTTCTATGAGAAACTTAAAATATAAGTAAATAATAAAATAAAGTATTGATGATAGGAAACTAAAAGATAGGTTCATGATGACAGGACGGGATCAAGAAAGAGGGGTAAGTGAATTGAAAATGAATAAGATATTATGTGAATGCACAAATTTTCCGAAATGAATCACTTTTGTGTAATATAAACATGTACCAATTAAAATATTTTAAAAGGAAAATCTGAACTAGATTTGCATCCAAACAAGAGTCACTACTATTTCCCAGAATAAAGAAGGTGTATTGGCCCTGTTAACGCAGGACCATCTTGAGCTTCACCGCAGGAGTTGCCAGCTTTTAAGCAGAGGATGTTATAAAACACATGCTCTGTTCGGGCAGACTGGCCACCAAAGAAACAACAAGGAGAAGAGGAATGAATAACAGATAACATTCCTCCTGCCAGACTTGCCAGATCATTGTGCACCCTTGACAGAAGAGATCAGTCGGGCTGGGAAGCCAGAGTATTACTCTGGACAAAACAAAACAAAAAGCCAGTGGTGGTGGATCAACTAACGTCAATGTAAGCACCAACGCCCAGCCGATGTGAGTAGTTCTGAGCGTGGAAAACCCACCTGTGGACTGTTACCAACATAGTAAAAGGAGGACGAAAGGGGAAGATTGCATGCTGCTGGTTTTCCTAGAGAAGTCTGTAGAAGCTGGTTTTCCGGTTAGAATCTCCACTGTTTTGTCTCAGAGGCACTCAGGGTCTTTGCTGTCACAGAGATGGCTGCTGTTCTCCCCAGGAAAGCGCTGGCCTTTGCCTTGCACATCGCTTCCTGGCTCCCATGCAGATCCCTCCGCCTTCCAGCATGGACTCTTCACCCACTGGTACAGAATCTCAACCTTCCACCCCTGGCCTTTGGGCCTTCCTTGTGTAGACCCTTGGTACAGACTCGCACATGACATTGTCACGAACTGGATATGAGGTTTTTGGCTGAACTCGTGCGGGACACTGCTGTAGGGTCCAGGGTTTCGGGTGGATTTTTTGGCTCTCTGACACACAAAGACCTCTTACACTCTTCTGCGTTTGAATTTTGGGTGAGTATTATAAAACAATCCTTTAAGTTCTGTTCCATGTATTAAATCTATGTCAATGCAAACATGACTAAAACACTGATATAAAAGTTTCCACTCCTAATATTTTATTTAATGGCATCCAACCAGAAAAAAATTCTACAATTTTTAAAATTATTACTGAGGGCTTACATACAGGGAGTAGTTGTGTAAGAGACAGAAGAGACTAAGCAGCCAACCAAGAAGAATGAGGCAAATAACACATTAGCAATCTCAGGCAGCCACTGCCATCTAGACAAAGAGGAGGCACTGCCATTGGAGTCTAGGACTGTGGGGTCACCCATAAGAATCTAGAACCACAACAGGCAGAACTTTAAGGGCCGAAAACATGGAAAAGAAAACTCAGAAATGCCATTGGCAGTGGAACAGGAGGGGGATACCCAGCTCAGTCTCTCCTTCCATCTCCCACCATCAGTCCCTCCCATTGGCCAGCTCAGATGCCAGCAGACTTGGACATGGCAGGGCAGCCAAGAGGAGGGAGATGACAGGGCAGGCACAGACAGGCCCATAGCTGTCAACCTCTGATGCTCAGCTACACACTCTCTGTGCCGGACACTGAGCTACATGCTTAACACAAGCCAACTCAATTAATTCCTTCGAGTCTATAAGGTACACAGGCCTTTACTGTTGTTTTCCAATGTACAAGCCAAAGGCCTGCGTAAAGTTGAGCTAAAATAATAAAAGAATGACAACTAGAAGAAGCTGTGGGTTTTGAAGACTAATCAATAACTACATTTAAAACTGTCAAACAGATACTTAAATGTTAATACCACTTCCAGTTCCAAAGGCAATCACTAGACCTTAACAGAAGTAGTTAAGAATATTGTCTCTATGCATTAAGAACAGTTGAGGGCAAAAGATTTTCTCCTTTTTGTTGTATAGTTTTCAATTATATTTGGATTCTCAGGCAAATTCCTAGTTGTTTCTAAAATAAGGAGAAATGTAATTGTTAACTGGCTGAGCCAATCTCGTCTGACTCTGCAATCGATGCTTCTGTATTGTACTTTACCATCCCTGGGCCAGGCCGGATCTGGGAATAACTCCTCAGCCACGGAACCCATTTTACCTGAAACCTGTACCATCCCCACATGCTGGGCAATCAGAGCAATGGTAACAACACCTGGGAAAGAAAGACACCTGGTGCCTCAAGGGCAGAACTGTGTCCTTCCTAGGGATTCACCCTCTGAGCAGCTGTCAAACCTCGGAACATTTTTCCCATTCACCGAAATAAGTATTTGAGCGGCTTCAGGGAGGCAGTGACAGCCGGCATTCTGATTGTCAATTTGTCACACTGAGATTTTGCCAGCGATTTTTTTCTGTTATGGTTCTAAATAACTGAGTGTTTCAAGGGTGAAGTGTGCACATGATAAATAATGCAATCAGATTGTGGGCTTCATTTTAGAGACTTTCTCTAATCAGTGAAAAGGCAATCGACATAAAATTGTGTGTAAACCTGAATAGCACCTTCTTCACTTCAGTGAGCACCTGCAGAAATCTAAATAAAATCTCCTTGTTGTAGTCCAACGTATTCTAAATAGATCTACCGGAGTCCTGCTAATTACCCCCACATGTCCCACAAGGAAGAAAGTGGAGAATGTAAAGTTTCCGACCCTGAATCATTTAGTCTATGGTCACTCTATCACAGTTTATGATGAAGAAAATGATTCCACCTTGTTGCCTTCTCTCCTTCTTCAGCTGAGGGAAAAGGAGGAGGAAGGCTTTCTGTAAAGATATACTGCAAACAGTTGTATGAGTGACTTACAGTAGGTAGCATGGCCAGTATTGGCCAGAGAAAGACTCCTCTCCTCCCTGGGTTGCTTTCAGAGAACCACAACCTCCTGCCAAGACACACAGACAGGCCCCACAGGCTCCAAGAGAGGTGAGTGCTCAGGGAGGCTGTCCAGGCTTCATGGGCCTGTGACGGAGAAGTTGGTCACATGAAGCTCAGAAAAGTCATGGGGCTGAGCGCTCTGCTTCTGCCATCTTGAAATTCTGAATCATTTCTATAATTTTTAAATGAAGAGCCCTGCATTTTCATTTTCACTAAACCCCACACACTGTATAGCGGGTCCTGAGGATGCTGCGTAGGTGGAGTTGAGACTCTAAGGGTGGAATTAGGAGGATCATTCATAAGGATTAAAAGAGGAAGAGCAGAAAAAGATTCAAATTCAGCCAGATCCACTTGGAGCAAAAGGAAAGAGCAAATGCTTTGCATTGTCTCCTGGATTTTTAAGATGATTTGCAATAATGAGGTATCAAAATTTGTCTTTATCAGGTAATAGGACTTTAACCACAGACTACTTTGTCCAAATATTGGATCAATAATAGAAGATTATAAGTTTTCTTTAGCTCATATTATCTGTCAGATCAATTCTTCTTTCAATTCTTCTTAATCCATTATTTTTATCTTGTTTTATATTTATCATTTTTGTTATCAAATATTTATTTATAATATATTTATATATTTATTTATAATATATTTTGTATTATATCCATCAACTTTTGTTATCAATATTATTTATCATATTTGCCTAAAATTTGATATTATGAAAATAGCCTACAGCTCATTTAGAATTTTTATCATTTTTTTTATTCTTCTAATGATGATGCTTTTTAGAATGTAAAATCAGACACATTTCTCTCCTATTATCTGGAAATATTTTCCCAATAAGATGCACACTGCTTTCCTCCCTGAGGTAAGTTCTGCCCCACCTTCATTAATCTCACCACCACATCCAAAAAAGAGACTAGAAATGTTTCTTCGTCTCTCCTGTCATCTCTTCCCCAACTCTAGAAGAGACAACTTTGAGGAACTTTCATACTCCCATGCTCAGGTCCATCTCATATCACAGGTTTTTAAAGTTAAAATTCTCCTTACAATGTGTTTCCTTCATTTCTTCCTGAAACTTTTATTTCAAAAACTATTCCAGCCTATCAGAAGGGGTCGGAGGCTGCCATCATAACCATCGATCTCTTTCATCTAGACACACCGCTATTTAACACTTTACCACACACACAGCTATTTTAAGGTCTCTGTGTTGCTGTAACACCTGGGAAAGGGGGGACACCCTGCCACACCGTGCCAGGCCAAGCCATGCCACACCAGCCACTGGTCTGCTGGAAGTTTCAACCCCTGGCAGTCCTAAACCCAGGACTGTAAAGAATTAAGCTGAGTTTAAAGAAAAAGAAGACAATTAATGTGAATGTGGGGAAGGAGAAAGAAAGAGAGAGGGAGAGAGGGAGGGAGAAAGCAAATAGCTGCTCTGGACAATTAATGGGCATTTGAAAGGGGAATACTAAATACTGGTGGACATTTTTTCTGCAGCTCTTTTATTGGATTTCTTATCACTTTGTAGAATCTGATTGGCTCCCTGGCTATCTTTAGTTTCCCTTTGGATTTTTTCCAGCCACAGGACCATTCCCTGTCAGTTTGTACAGGGAGCTTACAGGTAAGTAGTTTAGATTTAAGGATGTTTGAGGTTCTCATGTTGATCTTGCTATAAAGAACTTCCTGTGTTTAGTTTCTTTGTCTTTGTCTTTCTCATTGCTCATGTCTAGCTGCCTTTCTCTTTTTTTTTTAGACAGGGTCTTGCTTTGTAGTTCAGGCTGGCCCTGAGCTCAACCTCAAACTCACATCACAGCAATCCTCCTGCCTCTGCCTCCCGAGTGCTGGGATTACAGGCATGAGCCACCATGCCCGGCATTGTGGTGTGTGGTATTGATTGCTGCTGGGCATGAGTCTACACACCCAGTATTTTATGTGGGTTACTGGGGATCGAACCCAGGTCCTTGCACTTGCAAGACAGGCACCAGAACCACTGAGCTAAATCCCCGGCCCTGCCCTTCTCTTCCTATTTGCTTATGTCTATTCTGCAGAGGAAGCGGCATCTCTAGTAAACCTTTTCTTACTGCCCTTAGTAAGTCTCTCCATTCAAATCTTCATTGGTACATTATATATACACATCATCATTGCATTCAACATTGAAAATTTGTACCAGTATATGACAACATAATTCTCATGTTTTCCCATTCCCCTACCTACCCTACATGAAGTCAATGCGGCCTTCATCCTTTTTTCCCTGCCTATAAGGCCCCTCGTCCCTACATTACAGGTGTATTTCCATAGGTGGTGCCATTGTAAGGTGATGGAGCCTTAAAAAGGAAGCTTTGTGAGAGGTCTTTGGGTTCTTCATTCCATGAGGGCTTGTCCTTCTAGGGGATAAAGAGGTCTTGTGTCCTTTGCATCCTTCTCCCCCTTTTCTGGTCAGGGGAGAGTACTGTCACCGCACTACAGGTTCTCACTGTGATATGATGCTTCATCACACAACTGAAAACAATAGTCTCAATTGTTATGACCTAGAAACTCTAAAAATGTGGATTGAAATAAATTATTTCTCTTGATAAGTTGACTATAAGGGTGTTTGAAGCACTAATGGAAAACTGACACATATGCTTTTTTTTTCTTCTCATCTTTTTTGTCTTTCATAAAGATGCACATATACTACATAAAATCTTTGCTGAATTATTTGAAAATAATTGGCATATGGAGATAACCCTAAATACTTGAGCTTTTATTCTTTGCAGATATTTTCTTATCTAACCAGAATATCAATATCACTGGTAAGGAAGTTAGAATTCACAGGGTAATAGCAAATATCCAACTCTTGTGATATTTGCCTAATTGTCCTCAAAGTGTCCTTGTTTTGGAGAATTTTTCAGTCCTGGAGCAACCAATGATCATGCATTATAATTAGATGCCCTATCTGAAAGATTCTCTTGGTTTGTCTGTAAATATTTCATGAGTTGACATTTTGTTATCTATAAAACATACCATCATGTAGACTTCTCTGGTTTTAACCTTATGAAGAAACTGAAGTTATACATTTTGACAAGGCATTGTATCCGTGCGACTAGACTGTTCTAAGCTCCAGACTGAGAGGTACAAATTTCAGTGTCCCATTACTAGTGGTAGAGGTTGTTGGTTCAGTTAAGGAGATAGTCACCATATTTCTGCATTGTTGAAGTAGCTCTTGTCTTGGTGAGAAAAGACACAGGTATATATTCTGGTAATGTTCAAAGTGCAAAGGGTAAATAATTTCCCCCTGGAGGACCTATCTTGCACTTACCTCGCTAGGTAAATTGGCAGATGAGCAAACAGGTAAATTTTGTTAATGTCTAGTGTCTCTTTTTCTTGTCATCTGTCCTGGTCTTGAAGTCTCTGTTCTCATTAATGGGATGTTAAAAACATTTCCCTAGAACTTGTCTTATATGAGCTATGCATATATTAGGAAAATGTTATGAGCTTATAGCACAATGTACAGGATATGTCACATAATGAGTAGGGTCAGAGAAAGGATTCTGATGCTTTCCTGGGGCCCATATCTCAACTACTTTTGATAACAAGAAGCATCTATGATATCAGTTCCTTGAATACTGCACCTCCTCATGGAAACTGTTTTGCACATCAACTTTCATGTTCATTGGGTTTTCTGAGTCCAGGAGACCAATTCTGGCCATATTCGTTGATTCAAGGGAAGATGAATGACCCAAATGGACCCCTTAGTACCTACTGTCATATCCTTTGTTGACTGCTTAATGGTGGACCACCTAATCCAGATGGACTAATGTATCTGTCCTCTGGAACTTTTAAATTTAGACCATTTTGCATTGGGAACTAGGCAATGAAAACATCTGATGTTATTGTTACCATGTGACCCATGATATGGAGGCGTCTGATTCGGTGAATATTAAACAATCGGGAAAAGAGAAACAAGGGGGAAAAAGCAAGGAGAAACAGAAGCAAGAATGGGTGGTAAACATTCTGGAGATACTCAAACCTCTTTTTACACGCTCTGAAATTCTACCCTATCACCTTGTGACCTGGTTGTTCAACTCCTCAGTGAAAGATACACAAAGAATATCTACCTATGGTTATAGTAAATTCTACTCTTTGTCTTTGCATTTGTAGCCAAAATAGTCATAACTGTGAACAACTAGATATTAATATTCTAAATGCTCACACAGTACACAATGATTTCCATGTTTGTGATCATTTAATTTATGGCATACTTTCCAACAATTCAGCCATATCCAAGCAAAATGTATGGTCATGGAGAAATGACTTTCCTTTAGAAATAAGACCTTTATAATCAGAATTCTTACATAAATCCTACATGATATAAAAATAATATTGTCATAACTTTTATCTTTATGTTTCCCTCAGAAAACAGGAACAAAGTCACGCTTACACACATACACATACACACACCAGATCAATGTTTCAGTCACTTCCAAATGATGCCAGGGGAACAGTAAGTACTTTCTGCAATGAGCTTCTTAGCCTGTGTCAAACTCAGCTCAGGCTTACCTGACAGCTGAGAAGTCTTGTGGGAGGCTCAGGGGGAAGGTGAGAAGGACACGGGTCCCCATGAACTCCAAGTTGCTCAGCAGAACCCAGTGTGTGTCCATCTGAAAGAGAAGATGAGACAGTCTGGGTTTCCTGGCAGTAGGGCTCATGTGACAGCTCCAGAGGGACATTCAAAGCTGCCAATGCCAAGGCTCATGGGCCCAGGCAAGGAATTAATGCTGTCGTGAAATAATATGCTTTACAATTTTGATAGTGTGGCATCTATTATCTCCTAACAGCCCATCTGCCCTGCCTGGGCTCCCTCCTTCCCCCACACTCCATGAGACCAGCCACCACTGAAGACAAGCTAGGAGGGAGGCTCCATTCACTAGGTTTCTTTCTCTCCTTTTTCATGCCAAGATCTTGCAAGTGAACAGGATCCCAGGGCCTTTTCTGAGGGTGAAGAGAAACAAGAATGCTTTCCACTGAATGGAGAATCTCAATACAGTACAAACTTCATTCATAGAAAGCTCTCTGGGAACCACCGAGAGGCAGGCCTCGTCCATCCAGCAAACAAAACCATCCAGCTGACTTCTGTCAGCTCTGGGGTCTGGTGACACCACCAAATGGTGTGACCTGAAGCTGCGAATGCATCCCTGGGAACTGGCAGAGTCATGCTGCTTGGGTGGGTACAGACTACTGCTTTGCAGGCTTCTAATCTAACAGACACTTTCTGGAAAAGGAAGAAAGCAGATCAAGTCAGGAGCTGATTTTAAAATAGATTTTTTCCAAAGCAACTTCTCTGTTGTCTTTGACTTTCTGGCTAGAGGCAGGGAGGGTTTGGGTAAAAGCAGAAAGTCAGTAACTAGAGTTTTATCTACCAGTGTTTCGATAACTTTATTAAGCACAATAAAAATGAGTCCATCAGTAGTGCCAACATATAGGAAATATAAAGAAATAATTCCAAGGTATACTCACACTCAGCCACCCACATGATCTACTGACAGTTTATGACTCTCAAAGACATCTCCACTGCTCAGGGCTCCCTTCCCAGTCTATTTACACCAACATCAATCATAAGTTCTTATTTCTGAAGGCAGACACGGATTCTGCAAATTGATACAGTTCATTTGCTAGCCTCACAGTAATGAATAATGGCTCTCTCATAACCAACTGTGTCTAATGATGACCAGGGGAAAGAGAAGTGTTTCCAAACAATATATACAATCTTCCTATTGTGTATTGCCCCACTGTAGGGCACAGTCATTGTCTAAACAGACCATGGAGCCTGCACAGAGACTTAATTTCTATTTCTATCATCTGCTTATAGAATCTTGATCATATCAGCCCTTCTGTCTCTTCATCCCAGTAGCATCCTAAACTTTCTTCAGTTTATCTCATTTTGTTCTTCTAAGATCTCCACTAGCTTGTACAAAATTCCACTCAACTATCTTTGATATTTTGTACCTTGGTTTCTACAATATGCACCAAGTTAAGAGTTTTCCTCATCCTGGCTGCAGCCCCTTCCCCATCAATCTTTCTGTAGCAGTCACCTTCTCTCCTACCTGCTACGCTTGGCACACATTGCCTCTTAGGACACAAGGAAACCATGAAACAAAAACAAAAATACAAGGAGAAATGATACCTTATTTGATTCCCTAACATCTAGCTCTATCTACTGATTAAGATGGTGATTTCTATGTGATGAACTTATCAACCTTACCTTATGCAGAAGATAATCCTAGAAAGAAATGGACCAAGCACAGACCTTGTTTCTATCTGTTGACTCAATGCAATTAAAAACTGTCTCTTAAAAAAATTATGTCCCCTCTTCTGCTGCAGAATTCAACAGAAAGTTGTATAATCATTTCATGTTTGAACAAATTATTACTAAAAATGACACAGTGAAAAATCAATGCCCTGATGATAACTGGTAAATTAAAAGCAAGGAATGCAAGATTTTAAAAAACAGTAAAGAAAATAAAAGAGAAAATATATAAGTACTTTCTTTAGTATAAAAATAATTTTATAAGAATGATAAATTCAAACAGGTAAAAAAAAAGAGAAAGTCAAATAATTAATATCAGAAAAGAAAAATGAATGCTACTAAGATCTTGGAGACTTTCGGATTTTTTAAAAAGGGGAAAGAAGAGATTTGTTAGGGAAGAATTTTATGTAACGTGGAGACTTCTGTGGGAGATGGAGCTTCATTCTTGTCTCCTTACACATGGACAGGACTTCACAACTCAGTTCCAAAGAACAGAGGAAAGACAAGAAATAGTGGATGGAGAAAAAGAATGGAAAGGCTAGTGGATACCAGCTAATTTGTCTGAAATTACAGAAACTGCCGATTCATTAAGACAACTCTTATGTATAGCAAAGCTAAGAGTCATAAACTATGCCTCTCACACTACAGGTAACATGATTTTGTATAATATTAATTCGCTTCTGATAGGGTTGTGCTTTCATATCTCCTAATCTTAGCTCTTCCCTTATGTTCCCTCCAAATCCATAGAAAATATAAACTATGAGACAGTATAGTGGCAAACTGCAAGAAGTTCGGATGACCAGTGTCACACCTTTCCACTTGCTAAATAACAGGAAGGTGTGGCAGGGCCACCAACATCTCTGTGTCACATTCCTCTGAAGGCAGAAAAAGGATAATAAGCAGACAGGGGAGAGCTGGGTCTGCTCCACATTACCGCTGCCTTTATTATTCAACTTAATGGTACAATGATGGCCTAGGCAATTGTTGACTTACGCCTTCTGAACCTCCTGTTTAATCCTTTCTCTCCTCTGGGTAATTAAAACAAAGGCAAGAAAACAAAGCCCTGATGACAAGCAGGCTATCCGCTACAAAAGGAAGCCAACAAGCTTCAGTAACAAGCTCTAACAACTGGTAAAAGCCAGGTTGCTGTTAAGTCTACAAACCGCCTAGAGGGGACCCTGAACTCCTGTGCTGAACTCAGAGTATTCTGCTGGGGCTCCCTGTGCCCTGGAAACTCCATCATTAATCACCCTCAACCTGCACAGCCTCATTTTTCTCACTGCAGCATATGTAAGTAAAACAAAAACCTTCCCTGGAGGTGAATCTAACAGCTACCCATTAAAATGAGATGGCTTGGCCTAAATAAATAGTGAGCAGGGTATCTATAATTCTGCACAAAATGACAACAATAACTTTGAAATGGCCAAGGTGCTAGTGAGATCATTTATTCGGTTGTATTTAATAATTCTAAATGTTAAATATAGCTCAGCTCCCCTGAAGTCAACTTAAATTAGTTAGAAAAAAGTTAAGGTTAGAAATGACTACTTTATACATATTATATGTAACTTCTGCTGATAGTCGAATTAAAAATAGGCCAGAGTTTGAGCACTGGTTACATATGAGTCAAAAGAAGGAAAAATGAAATGCTACAGTACTTAAGTGGGGGGGAGCTAGTGTTGGTGGAGAGATGGCAAGTTCAGTTTGTAGCATTAACCAGTGGTCAGCTGCCTCGAGAAAGCTAGTAAGACTTGACCTGAATTTCAATTACACCGCCAGTGACTACCACCATCTTCTGAGTCCTTCTGTCCCCTCCTTCTTGAGTGAGATGCTAGACCATTATGCTCAATTCACCAGGTCCATAAGAACTATTTCAGAGCTATGGAAGTTTACAGCAAGGCAGGGAGCTAGCCTTCTACCACTTTTGTGTCTTCACAGCCACAAGGCTTTTCTTTCTCTCTCATCATCTGATCTTCACTGCAGGAATGGAAGAGTTATCTCCCATTGCCACACACACACACACACACACACACACACACACACACACAAACCTAAGTGACCTAGGACCTCCTATTTCTCTCCAAGTATTCAAAAAGGAACTCTTAACAGTTTCTTCTCCAAAATGAATACAGGTAAAGAAACTTTTTTCACTCTATTGTCACATTTACACACAAACATATTTTTCATCTTTGAAATGTTTTGAAATTCAATTTACACTCTAAAATGTCTTCTCTTTCTTAATGCACTATTGTTTGTACCAGTGCTTTTACTTTACCCACTCAAGGAAACTTTGGTTGACAGTATAGTTTATGGGCTATGAAAGCACTTTCCATAAACTTTGGACTGTAGAGCCCTCAGCAGGCCCTGTGAGGGAGTCAGGAGTTGCACTGTCTCCCAGTTCTGGAACAACTGCCTCCATCATATGACTGTGGGCCTGGGAAGAAGTCACGGGGCTGGCTCACATTGGAAGGGAGGACTTCCAGCTCTTAAGACCAGAGTCCCTCCTGCCAGCTAATTTCTACAGCTTGCTGTGAACATTCTGTAAGTGGCTTTAGGAGATAAGAGATACTATTTGTAAAATCCAAAGCTTCCACAGAAAGGAAGAACAATAGGCTTTAATGTGCAGAAAGAAACTTTCAGCCAAGAGAAGAGAACAAAGGAGAAAATCTTGCATTGGTGTGTCTGTCTATCTGTCTGTCTGTCTGTGTGTATTTCTCTTGTCTGGATGGAGCACAGAATTAGGAATCAAAGATGAATAGAAGAATCTGATAAATCCAGAAATGCAATTTCAAAGCACGTCAGGAGGAGCTCCTGATTAATCCTGTATATTGGTGATTATTTTACTCAGTTGACAAACAGGAAGCACACTCTTTGTTGCTTTAGGTATTTGGGCTTGAATATTATATACTTATAAAATCTTGGAAATAACCCAAATGTCCATCAACAAGAAACTGGATAGAAAAGATGTGGTTCTCTTATAGAATGGAGTATTATTCTGCCATTAAAATAAGATTGAGTCATTCATACTCAAATGGATGTACCTTCAGGACATCCTCATAGGTAAAATAAATAGGTAACAGATGTGTAAATATCTTATTTTTTTTCTGGTATGAGAAAATGAAGTTGTAAAAGAGTTCTAGTATGTATAGCTGATATTGTGAAATAAAAAATATTTAAAAGGAAAGAGGGTGTAGGCATAAATAACCCTGGGGAAAAAGAATGTTATATTACTTAAAAAAGGAAACAAAGCTTATGTATACAGGGGGTGGAGGGTTACAGGGTGGGTGGGGGAAGGGGAAAACTGAGAATCAAGTTGTGTCATATTCTGGTACAAACCCTCAATGTTGAATGTGATGATGATGTGTATTCACAATATACTAATGAAGACTTGAATTTAAAAAAAAAAAATTTGAGTTACTGTGACTCAGTTAACCCCCCACTGGGGCAAACTTCTTTTGCTAACATGTTACTGCAAATCTGAATGCATAGGTATTAAATATTTTATGCTAAACAGGCAAGATGAAAAGTAACCAAAATTGTTTTTACACTATTTTGAATAGCAGCAATAGCAGCAGTGGTGGCAGCAGCAGTAGCCATGGTGCAGCAATTACAGTGGGAAGGATCCATTCATCATGCCTCCTGGCACGGTCTACTGTTTTCATTTAGTATAAAGTCTTCCCTTCAAATTGGCTGATCAGGAAAAAAATCTTTTTAGAATTTTAAATTGTTTTCTCCTGCCAACTATAGAAGTTCTATCTTCTTCTCAATAACAACCACCCAAAAAAAAGATTATGTTTTCCTAGATTAAAAGTGTTCTGTTACCTGAAGAGGAAAGAACAAGAACTTCATCAACCAACAGTGAGAAAAGATAAGTGAACTCTGAGACCTTGAGCTGTCGATCAAAGAAAGAGAAAGAGCATGAGGGGAGGGCTATTCTGCAAAAAGGTAAAGTATTTCTTCCTGCAGAACAAAAAGTCTACAAATTCCCAAATATCTAATTTCTTTTCTTCTTCCTTCTTAGTTACACTCAATAACAGTTTAAAAAATTGAAGATGTGTTATAGGTCTACTCGGGCTTGACTGAAACAGACTGCCCTGACTTTGGAAGATTCCTCTCTAGTGATAGGATATTTTAGGAGGGAAAAACATTCATTCTTAGACTTAATTTTGGAAAGTTTTAGTAAAATTAATAAAGCTTTTATCAACATTCCATTTCTCGGAGAGCCTCTAAGCTCAAAATCTAAAGAGTTTTCATTTTCCTTTTTTTCCCCCCTTTCTCCTCCCTCCTCTTTGGTAATATCAGCTGTTTTTGCATTACCACAATTAAAAATCAAACTGTCTCCATTAATTTCTGTTGACATTTTAAACTTCATGTTCTCCAGGGCAACCCTTGAGGATTTTTGTAATTTTCTCATTTCAAATGCAAGCAATCTGAATTCCAACTATTAACATTTCAAATTTGAAAAATGTTACTCATGAGACTTTCATTTAAAAGAAAAAATATGTTTAATGATAAACAGAGTCACCAAAAGAATGTACCCTATTCTCCTTGGAATATATATTATTTCTTTTAAGTTAGAGGCCTAAAGAAATAATGTAGACTAAAGGGAACCCATAGAGTTTAAATTAATACTCTTCCACTTATAGCTAAATGCCTAGCAGAAGCCACTTGAATGAAAACAATCCCTTTTTCAACTGAAAGAATTTTGGAGGTCAGAAATCAGGGACAGTTAGTATTTTCATTGAGTACTCTTACCATAGGGTGTATTCCTAAGATGTCAAGTACCTTTTAGAACAATTAAAATTAATGCATTTATTTAGGGCCAGACGTAATGCAACCAAACCACTAATTTTACTTTGCTATTGATCAAGTGCTTGTTTAATCATGTGAGTTGGAGTATTTGACACAACACTACCATCCTCTGCCTCCAGCTTCCAATCTGGACACTAGAGGTTCATGAATGCCTTTTTCCTATCTATGTGAGAGTACTGAGATGTCATTTAAAAGTTTTTTTCTTCTTTTTTTCCCTCACAAAACTTTCCTATAACATGTAGTAAGGGCTTCCCAAAGGGAGAAGACATTAAATTGGCAAACCCAACTTTGGAAACTTCAGAAAAGCACTAAATGCCAGTAGGAGTGAATTATTTGTGAACATGTTTCCAGACTGTAATTAAGGGTAAGAACTGGCACTATTTATGTGCAGTGAAGGTGTTGAAAGACTGTTTATAGGACTGTGAATAAATGAAGGAGTAAATTAATGGGCAAACAAGTAAATGGATGGATCAACCAGTTCTTTTCCTTTGACATTAGTAAGCCATTCAAACCCTTCACAGAAGGAATAATGAAACAAACATAAAAAAACTGGGAAGCTCTTCTACACTGAATAATCTCCCAACTTCCATTCAAAGACTTAAAGGTGCAAAGGTGTTCCATAATAATAATCAAAGCCAGATAGAACATGGTGAGGATGTATTTTAAAACTATCTCTGTCTAGCATCCAAACTTCTGATCTGTCAAAAATAAGACTTAAAGCAAAGCAAGTTCTACCTAGCCCTGGGCGTTCACCCCACTCGGATTACCCCTGACACCCCCACTGCTATGACTCCTTGTTCTGGTTCAGAGAAAAGTGACAACTATGTGCTAAACGTTAAGTTTATGTCAAAACTGTCTGCCCTTCTTCTGTTCTGGAGAACTTAATCATTAGAAAAACCAGCCCCTTTCAACAAAATATATGAAAAATAAAACTTTTTTTGTTCAACACTCTTCCTTGGGAATCTTCCTTAAACTTGGCTAAAGATTATTAAGCCTGGTTAAATCTCCTCATTCTCATTGGTCTCTCTTGTCTCTTGAAATTCTGCAACACTTCCACCATGCTAATACATTTGATGCTATACTAAAACCAAATGAAAGCTGCTCTCCTTTTCAACTTAAACACTGCATTTTAAAGGATATGAAAGTCATGTATCCTTAGCTTCCCTTGAGAATATTGGGGCCAATGAAGAAGGAAAAGCCTTGTTCTGCTAGTGTTAAGACAAGAGGAAGAAAGAAGCTTCCCTGGTCAGCACTATTTTGTATGACCATTCACCATATCAGCTGTGATTGAAGTATATCGTCCTATTGCCACCATTCAGCAAATAAATCACCAAGGCCAGTAGTTAAGACATTTGTCTAAACTTTAGGAAACATTTCAGCATCGATCTGGCCTGGTCTTGGTCGTGACATAACTTCCTTTGTGTAAAAGTTCAGTCCTCTCTATAGTCAGTATAATTCCATGTCCTTAGGAATGCTTTCATGGGACATAGACTCTGTGACGTCCTCTCACTCTCAGCACTTAGGATTCTATAAATGAAAGACCACCATATATAGGATCTTCTTGGAAGTTCGCAGGTTCTATAGGTACATGCTTGGACCTCAAAATTCAAGAAACTACTGAAATTGTAAGCAATGACTGCGCTGTGTGTACAATAACTTCTCTATCTCTAATCATTTTTGAAGTGTTTCAGAGAACCAAGAGGGTTACAGATTCCCACAAGAGATAATCTTCATGGCTTTACTTTTTTTTCCCCAACTTAAAAGTTGTCAGATTATGTTCATATTCAAATGCATATTTTATTATTATTTTAAATGCATTTTTGCTATGAACACCAAAAATGAGATGGTAAACAATCAATATAAGCAGAAGCAGTCATGGAAGAAATAGATCCTGGGCATAAGCACTAGCAAGAAGACACAGCACAGAGCTTAGTGCTTCAGTCAACAGAGGGACCTCATACCAAGAATAGTGAGTAGTACCAACAGCTTCTTATTGGAAGTACAGCTGTGCACCAGCATCCTGTTAGATACAGCCATGAGCATGCCAAGGCCATTGCAGTTGAAGAAGCAGCTGCCATCTCAGTAACAACAAAAGAGTGGTGACATCCAGTGTCATAATGTAGGGATTTTCATGCCTCACAAACACAGGCAAGAGAGTCAAACAATGAGTGAGTGTCCTGGGTTCTATTAGTACTTGTTGTGCTTAGGTGGATCAGGATGTCATGTGATTCCTATGTGCAAGTTGGCATTATAAACTCTAACAACCCTCAAGAAACCAATATTGTGCATTAAATCAACAGGATAGCCTGAAAGATTCCCCGGAGAGACACTGTCAAGTCACAGTCCAATGGCTTCAATAGAAGTGTTAGCATGTGTTGTGTCAAACAGCTGTCTTAGAATCCCTAAATAGGCAGTGACATGACAGGAATACATTAGCAGCTGTTTATCATGCCAATTGCCTACATCTAATGTTATAAGATATTGCATATAAAAACTAGAGGGGAAAGTAAATTAGCCTCATTAAAATTCAGCTAAGCCTAGTTTGTGGATATAATCACCTCGTCAAAACCCTTGATATTCTGAAGTGACTGGTCCATCTGCACAACCTTCCAATGGTCTAATGATATAATAAGGAAAAATGAACCCTGTGATCTGTGCTGGTTTGTACATAGGTCAGACACTGAACTCAGAAAATGTGAGCCATCAAATCCACTCATAGCATGAGGGACCAACAGGGACAGGGTCAAGATCTGACTCCTCTTGTGGCACTTGGATTTATGTTTACCCAAGTACATGAGTAAGAGAAAATGCTCCATCCTGCCAAGCCCTGGAAAGCTCAAGTCAGGACCTTCCTTCTGCTGTACAATCAGGGACTGGGTAGGAAAAGACCTTTGTAAGCAAGATTAGGGGTCAGATCAGCCCATGTTTCACACAGTCCATAACCAACCGGTGATGTTCAGAACCAGGACTTAATTCTTTCTGCTATTCCTTGTCACATTATCACATCTGCAGTAAATACTTGTCTTATAAAAAATAGGAAACAAAGCAATAATGAATGTACATCCCACCAGTGTCATATACAAAGGGTAACTGAAAAATACAATGAATGCTTATATTTAAAAAAAAATCTTACTGTAGTAAAATCACATTGCTAATCGTGATGGATGATTGTGATTGAAACAAGAGGAAGTAATTTGAGGTGGATTAATAGCAAAGTGTCTTTGATCAGAGTCATCGTATCTTGTTTTCTCACATACATTTTTGCTTTAGCCATATATCACATAAATCAGCTGCTTTAAGAAATACAATTTTTAAATAAGTCTAAGGATGTGTTGCATGACATTATCTGAAGCAGATATTGCTATGGGAACTCTTCTTGTCCTTTATAATCTTTTTTTTTTTTTTTTTTGAGACAGAGTCATACTTTTGTAATTCAGTCTGGCCCTGAATTCACTATGTAACATAGGTCAGCCTCAAACTCAAAGCAATTCTCCTGCCTCTGCCTCCCCTCTCAAGTGTTGGGATTATAGGTATAAACCAGTACACCCAACGTGTCTTCTTCTCCTTTATAAAACTAAATCAGCAGCAATGCCAGAGACTTGAGATTGGACAGAGCAGCAGTCCTGACTAGCCCAGCCTCTCACTAACCAATTCCAACCCCTCAGGAGGAAGCTATGGTCCTCTTTGCTGCCAACCAGTGATCAGTATCAATTTTTGCCCTGGCTTCACTCTAGCACAGTATCATCACATCTTACTTGGAGAGATTACTATATTACTCTATTACTATGCTACTTGGAGGGATCTCCTAGGTTAGTCTGGGGCAGCTTTTTCAGATTGTGAGTCACAACCTTTCAATGTATTACGAAATCTATTCTTTTTTTTTAGGTTTTTTTAAAATTTTTTAATCTTTATTGGTACATTACATATATGCATCATGATTGCACTCCATAATGGGGATTTGTACCAGTATAAGACACAACTTAATTCTCATTTTTTCCGATAGCCCTACCCACCCTACCGCCCCCCATATACATAAAATTTGTTTCCTTACTTTTTTGTTACAATCTCATCATTTTTCCCCTTCAACCTGAAATCTATTCTTTGTGGGGTTTTTTGGTTTGTTTTTCTTTTATGGTGCAGGGGATGGTATCCAGGACTTTGCACAGGTTAGGCAAGTACTCTGCCACCCAGCCACACATCCAGCCCTCATGTTCATTTTTGAAATGAACATATTAGAAGAGGAATGAACAAAGAAATATCAAGTACATACATTACATGAAGTAAATGTAAGATGAGATTGTGAAACTATACTTTGAAGTAGGACGAACATCTTCTCTTGTGTCGCAAGGTAAAATGGACTCAGATTACAAAGTCTGGTCTTGAGCGAAAAACCATTGCAACATCAAGATTCCAAAGTCCTTCTATAATTCCTGTGTACTTAAAAAAATTTAATGCATAAGCCCATTCTGTCTAGAGCCTTTGAGGGATTCTTCACTGCTGGCAGCTGGGTTCCTACAGGAAAGAGAAGTGGGCAGCCTAACTTACTTTAATCATAAACCCAAGCATGTTTCTGGAATAATGAATCTTCTGATTAAAGACTGCAGAGTTCAAAGACTCATTTTGGCTGTAAGAAATAAAATGATTTGGAATTAAAGATGAGGGAATTGAAGCAGATGAAATGTGAAATGACTTAAATGGCTGCTCTAAAACAGTATTTCGCCTTCTAAGAAACCTCCACAAGAGGAGATCATCAGAGGAAACAATTTGTTCTGGAAACATTACTCAGCTCTTGCAAAGCATCCATAATTTTTGGATGCAATAAAAAGTTTCTCCTTTGACATATCAAATTTGACAGCTTTAATAAATGAGGCATACTGACATACACAACCAACTGCAAGATATAGTATTAATGTATTATCATAAGGTACAACTCAAAAATGTAGTCTGTATCTGTAGGGTCTGAATTAATGTATCTGTAGGATCTGAATTAATGGGATTCAAATTTCACTTTGGGAATTAATTCGAGAGCTCTGAGTCTATATTCTTTAAAATGATCTGTTCCTTGGGATTTTCATGATTAATATGTATGTGCTTAACTCAAGATCTATATCCTTGGTAAAACATTCCCTGGCTTTCTGTTATTACCTTTTTATGGTTATAAGACTTTCTTGAGCCACCATAGGAGCATAAGTATATATTATGCTGCTCACTGTTTAATGTGTGATCATTGTTTGTAAATTTGGCTCCTTACAGATAAGGACAGTGTTTTTCAGGGTATATTTTGAAGAATAATATATGTTACAACACAGAATACACACAAGTCTCTCAACAAATATTGATCAAATACTAAAGCAGATAATGAGAAGGACACCAGCATTTATAGGATGATTAACTATATGCAGGTCTTGGACATACATCCTCTTGTCGGATGCTCACAGCAATTCTGAAAAGCACACACAGGTATTCTTACTTCACAGGGGAGAAAATTGAACCCAGTAATATTCAGAAATTCACACAAAGTCTGCTAGTTTTTTAAAGCCTAGAGACCTTCCCACCAGTCAGGAATGAAGTTAAAAATAAGAATCATGTTCCTGAAAAAACAATCTTTTTTGTACTAAGACTAAACTTCAGAATTACACTAAATGCATGCATTTGAGGAAGCTTCAAGCAATTAATCACAGTTGGCTCAGGAATTTTAAAAAATTGCAATCCCCGCCATTCGGTATATCATCTCCAAGAACATCCAGCCTGGATATTCTACACATCCCATTCATACCGTGTAAAGAGTTTTATAGTAAATTAGAAAAGACAAAGTCCTGACTGGGAAATGAAGCATCCTGCAATCGCTTTGTCAAAAAGTTACAACTGAAATCAGAGCTGCCTGTGCCACGAGCCGCTGGCCTCGCTCTTGGAATCTCTCTCCCTATCCACCTCTGACTTCTTTGCCTGGCTTTCTCTCTGCAGCATCATGTCAGAGCTGTCCTGTCCAATATAGTGGTACCTTCCACAGATAGTTACTGAGCACTGGAAATGCGACTAATGCTGGATAAGATGTGCTGTGAATATAAAATACACAACAGGCTTTGAAACTATAGTATGAAAAGAAGATAAAATATCTCTCTAATTCTGATGATGTTGTATGAGGTGAATAAAATATATTGTTAACATTAACTTCACCTGTTTTTAATTTTTAGTGATGTGATTACTAGAAAGTTTAAAACACAAGAGTGGCTCATACTTGGGACATGTATTGTTTTCAATGGATAGTGTTCCCTCAAAGGCTTCCATTTCCCATCTGGCATAAATGTTTCCTGTACACAACCTCTTATTCCAGTTTCAAAGATAGATGACACTACATTTACCTGATTTGTTAACTCTCGCTGCAGTCTTAGGTCTAGCTCTCTGTGAGGGACAAATTGTGGAAGCCATTCCACCTTCTCTCCACCCACCCTGGCTTCCCTCTGCTTCACCACTCTGCTGCCCCCTGTTGTTGCCAATGAACCAGATTTCAGCTCTTCCAGGCAAAATCCGATTGTCAATAATCTTTAATTTTTTACAAGTTCTTTTAAAAACACATAGAAAGAGATAGATTTGGGACAGAGTAGCAGGAAGACAATCAAGGTCATTGTTCCTCCTTTGACCTGGAGCTCACTTTCTTTTACAGCACTTTCATCCAGGTCAAACAACCCCACCAGCTGCCTCTGAATCAGATAACAAAGGTAGGCGGCCCTCAGGGATGATAGCTTACAATTATCACAGTATGGGAATGAGTAGAAAAAGGCGGCTGAGATTTTTACCAGAACCAGCCAGAGTTGGTCGCATAGCTACTAAAGGTCTAAATATGAGACCTAAATAGGAACTGACTCTTTGCAAGGCCACAGAGAACACATAGATATGACGTATGAAGATTCAGCCACCTCAGAAAGAAAAGAGACAAGCTAGATACACAAGCCCCACTTATCTTAGGGGTATTTGCTCTAAGACTTCAATGGATGCCTATAATCATATATGAACTTATGTAGATCATGTTTTTCATACACACACACACACACACACATAAAAAATTTTTAATTTATTTTATTTTATTTTTTTAGGTTTTTTGAGATAGGGTCTCACTTTGTAGTTGAGGCTGGCCCTGAGCTCAGCCTCAAACTCACATCACAGCAATCCTCCTGCCTCTGCCTCCCAAGTTTTGGGATTACAGGCATGAGCCACCATGCCCGGCACTGTGGTATTGGTACTGGTTGCTGCTGGCTGGGAGTCTCCACACCCAGTATGGCATGTGGTTACTGGGGAATCGAACCCGGGTCCTTGCACTTGCAAGACAGGCACCAGAACCACTGAGCTAAATCCCCGGCCCCTCTTTAAATTTTTTGAGACAGGGTCTTGCTTTGTAGTTCAGGCTGGCCCTGAGCTCAGCCTCAAACTCACATCACAGCAATCCTCCTGCCTCTGCCTCCCGAGTGCTAGGATTACAGGCGTGAGCCACCACACCCAGCATTGTGGTATGTGGTACTGATTGCTGCTGGATGTGAGTCTCCAGAGGATTGAACCTGGGCCCTTACCTTTGCAAGACAGGTGCCAGAACCACTGAGCTAAATCCCGGCCCCCCCCACACACACACATACACACACATATTTAATGCCTTTTCACTTTAACTAAGCTCTTATCAAGCACTATGACTATAAATTTCACATTTTGAGGGATAATATTAAAATTAGTATGGGTTTCTTTTTCTTTCTTAATAATTTCATGGGCAGAATTGTTTTTACTGTAAATCTCAGCATATGATTTTCTTCCCTTTGTAAACTGAAAATATTTACCTTTTAACTTAAAAGAAGCTGTTGTTGTTTCTCTTGGCATATTTGAATCACCAGCATCACCACTAGGGCTTTTGGGTGAGGCTTAAGTGAAACAACCATTGTTTGAACATAAGCTCTGTGATACCATGACATTCAATCTAATAATCAAGTAAGATACAAAGTAATGTCATTAATCAGAGGTCTCAACCCCAGTAGAGAGTGGAAAACAGATCTGCGTTCACATTTCATTTCTACTATCTTTTTATACCTTCAACCATATGATATATGACATTTGCATATGAAAACTGTAGACAGTGATGTTTGCTGTACCCTGAGATTGTGTCAGCTATGTTAAACACAAGGGATGCTGCTGGAAGAAGAAGGGCCAATAGTAAGGGAAGTTTCCTCCCTACAATATCCCAGAAAGAAAAATAAAATACAGAACTATAGGGATGTGATACTGACCTCAAAAACATGCCATAATCTCTCTGCATATATCAGTCAACTTCGCACTGCTGTGACAAAATACCTGACACCTACAACTAATAAAGGAAAGGCTTATTTTAGCTCATGGTTTCAATATTTGATTGGCTCTCCGCAAAGCAAAAACATCATGATGGACAGGCCCCACAGATCAAAGCTGGTCAATTCACAGTGTTTGGGAATCAGAAAGGAGGGAAAGAGTCATAGAGAAATGAAGCAGAGGCCAAAAATAGTCCTCAAGGTTATACTCCCAGGACCACTTCATCCAACTAATTCCTACCTACTGATAACTCATTCAGCTATCAACTCACTGGTGGGTTAACCTATGGTCGATGCCCTCACAACCCGACCACCTTTTCAGAACTCCCCATCCAAGTAAGTTGACAAGCCTAATTGGAACCATCATAAATCAGTTTAATTACTTAAAAACAGCATAAAAGTAGAATTTTTTTCATGGAAATCTTTCAACATGACTGAAATGTTTAGAAAAGTAAATAATAAGTAGCCCCCAATAGCATGTGAAGAACACTGCTTTCAGAAGACACTCCTGGAGCCACGTCTACTGCCCAAAAGTTACATCACAGAAATAAAATCACAAGTGCACACATACCGTGGATATTTAGCCTTTCTTTCCTGGTCACCTCTACTCTCCCACTGTACCCACTAGGAGACACTCAACACATGGTCCCAGGAGACAGCCACAGGCCACACATGAGATAGGCCACCTAAAACAATATCTGAAAGAAATTAAAATGGAGCCCGCCAAAGCCATGGCCTTGGGCACCATCAGCCATGGAGGTCCCTGCAGCCCTCACAGGCTGTGATACCCAGCAGGGCAGGAGAGCCATGTTGGCCATGCAGAAGCTGCCTTGGCCTGGAAAAGCCAATTATTCTTAAAATAAGTCCTTAGGAATACTTTACAGTTTCCTCAAAACCAGCCAATCAGTTACAAAACTCATGTACCCAGAGAAGCCTAAAGCTCAAGATACTTGATTGATAGTACTTTCCAGTTCAGATGGGAATTTACCAAGCTGAAATCCTATTTAACACAAGCAAGTTTGCTTAATATCATAGTTGGTATGTTTACATTCATGGAAGAAACAGAGCTAATCATTCGATGGGTGCTCAGGCTCTCATGCAGTGGGAGATTTTATTAACCCACTCTGTCTCAAATAGTCACGTGTTCTGTAGCAAAAGATTTTTCATCCCTCCAACACATCATATACACTATTCATTCACTAGTGTTGGTTTGTTGCTTGTCTCTCCCATTCACCATTCACCATTCTCTCCATTCACCCAAGCAGAGCAGTCATCAGATAGGTTTCTGCTGAGCTCAGGGTCTGGAGGACTGCCTAGTAGGGCAGCTCTCAATGAAGACTTGCTAAATGATACATCCGGCATCCATCATGGAACTCTGGCTATTTTGGGTTGTGTACTCAGTGAGCAGCGAACAGGAAAGAAAATGAATGAACAACCTATAAGCCCATGGGGTAGCAAGTCTGGGGACCTGGTACCAGAAGCTCGGGATTTGAGGAGTGGACCATCTTCCTCACAGGACTGGCTACCATTCATGACATTTGTCCCAGAGCAGCAAATAGTGATCTACTTTCCAGAATTTTTTAAAAAAGTAACTAAAACACAATAGCAAAGAACAGAAAATAAAGCAGAAATCAAGCCCCAGCATATGCACAGGTTATCACCAGTACAGCTGTGCCCTACAGCTCTGTAACTTCTGACAGAGGATCTCACACAGCAATTTGCACCTTCCAGAGAGTTCTGTGAGTCCTTGGCAGATTTATGGGTGGGGTTTTGCTTGGAAAGAACTTGGTTAAATATCTTATCTCTTAAAAATGTACTTAATGTTATGATCTGTGTGTAGAGATCCTCCGAAAAGAAGCAGTCATAGATGGGGCTTTTTCAAGGGTGGCTCAATCTAGAATGAGTGATGCTGGGATTGATTCGTGGTGCAGTGCTGGGTTAAGGGTGTGTGATTACTAAATTAATCCACTGATTGATTTTGCACTGGTCTTAAAGTGGGGAGTCTCAACAGAACATCAAAAGGGCAAATAGAAGCTGTTATTATCACTTATAGCTAGATGCCTTCTGCCCTCCATGAACTGTTTCACCTGTGCAATGTCCCTTTGCCAAGCCATGCATTGGAGCCAGCCAATTATGGGCTGAAAACTTCTACAAATTGTGAGCCACAAACCTCTCCTCCTTTAACTTTGGGTGTTGAGTATTTTGTCTTAGCCATGAGAAAAGCAACAATCAGATACTTAGTAAATCCCAAGAGAGTCCACAAAACAGAATTTTTCATGTTTCTTAAGCTGTAGAACTTTCTTTCACAAAACCCTGAAGTGACCTTGAGAAAAATTTGGATAAATTTATTTGGAGGAGGTATTCAAAGTGCTGGAGATGGAACCCAGGGCTTTCCTGTTACACTATCTCACAAAACTTTTTTGCTTTTTTATTTTAAAGCAGAATCTCACTGAATCACTGAATTTGCCCAAAGTGGGCCTGACTTGTGCTCCTCCTAACTGGGAGTCCAACAGCGTTTGCATTACAGGCAGGTCCACCAGGCCTGACTATAAACCCGTCTATATTCTATGGCTGACTATCATGTTTTTCTATGCTACAGTTAAAAGTACTTAAGTGAATAAGTAGAAACTAGGAGCGGAGAGTATATTTATATATTAAATGTGATTTTGAATGTTTAATTTAAATATACAAGTTGAGTATTATTAATCTGAAAACCCAAAAGCCAAAGCTCTCCAGAATCTGAAGCTGTTTGAATGCCAACCTGATCACTATACATGAAGAATTCTATACTTAACTTTATGAGATAGGACATAGCCAAAGCATAAGTGCACTACAAATATTCTACATAATTATTTTCCAGTTATTGTTTAAGGTATATAGGAAATATAAATTAATATTTTGTTTAAACTTGGGTCTGCTTCCTGAACCTTCCATGAATATCTCATTGTGCACATGAAAATATTCTAAAATTCAAAAAAGTTTTGAAATGCAAACACTCTAGTCCCAAATATTTTGGATAATATATTATCAGCCCACATAATATTTTCATTTTAAACTTAAGTACTTACTATATAGGGCTGGGGATTTAGCTCAGTGGTTCTGGTATCTGCCTTGCAAGGCGAGGTCCGAGTTTGATCCCCAGTAACCACACACCACAATGCTGGGTGTGGAGACTCATGCCCACCAGCAGTCGGTACCACACACCACAATGCTGGGCGTGGTTCCCAGCACTCAGGAGGCAAAGGCAGGAGGACTGCTGTGAGTTCAAAGTTTGAATGGATTACAGAACAAGCTCAGGGACAGCCTGAACTACAAAAGCGAGACCCTGTTTCACATACACACACAAAAAACTTACTATATAAAAATGAGAATTAATATGTGTCATGTATCAGTACAAATTTTCAATATTGATTGTGATAGTGTATATATAAAATGTACCAATAAAATCAATTTTTAAAACTTACTATAAAATTACTCTATATATTTATGTTTTTCTAGCATTTAAAAAATCTGTCTCAGAATATATGACTCCCTAATCATACTTCCATGGTGTCCTCCACAAGACTGAGACTTTTTCAGTATTCTAATAAAAACATTCGTGAAACTATAGCACTTATACACTGTGACTAATACAGTGTATATAATACTAATACAACTAGTTTACTACAACTAGTTTATTATTAATACAACTAATAATACTAATACAGCTAGTTTAATACCTATCTTTTATAACAGGTAATCTAATAAAATATCAATTTTATGTTTAGTGAATTATTCAGTGGAATGTTCTTTGCCTCAAATGAACCAAAAAGAAAAAAGAAGAGAATAATAAATTTGAAAATATCTGCCGGCTACCTTATGACCTGGTCTTGCACCAACTGCCTGAAATAAGCATTTAACTATCTAAAGGCCACATTTTCCATATAGGTCTGAAGGCTGCGAGGAGGCTGTCCCTTCTCCACCCTTTCTACTGGCCCCAAACAAACAATCTAACAAAAAAAAAAAGTGAGTGTTCACTTTGATTCTTTTTCACACATGGGAAATCTGATCAATTTTTCAAGAGCAGAATATGCTACCATGTAGAAAAGCAATGACGTATACTGTAATGAAGTTTACATTAACCTCAAATAAACCTCTTTTCTCCTCATGGTCCTTGGATGCATCCATCCAAGAGCCAAAGGGGGATAAACACAACTTTTCTAACAAAGATAAGTAAGTTTTAATTACTTTCTACATAAGCTAAGACAATGTCAAGTCAAGAAGTTCCACATTTTAACTGAACACAGGTTGCATCTGTAAAATTTTGGCAAGTTTAAACTTCCTGTAGCTCTTGGTACACTGTGAAAAGTAACTTACATCACATGAAAGAATTCTAAATGTGCATTCTTAGTGTAGAAAAGAAGCATCACTTTTTCTTCAATAAATTGCCAAGAAAACATCCTGACTATTTCATCTCCATATACAGTCAATGAATTTTTAAATTTTTAAAATTTATTGCAGTAAAAGACACATTGCTATTAATCCTACACCTCAAATAACAGCATCTCCCACCCCTGGGCTTTGAACACATTGGTCTGATCATTCTCCCAACTTTCTAAAGCATTTCTGAAAGTCCTCTTTTGTGAGTGTGTTTAGTTGTGCTGTCAAGGCTACACTGATGTTCTGAATTAATTTAGAATATTAACTTTCCATGGATATTTTGACTTTGGGAAAGAGCCAGAAGTCACACCGTGCCAGATGTGGTATATTAGGTAGAGAAGAACACATCATAAAAATTTTATGAGCCTCCTTTTCAGCATTCACCATCTTTTTTATCATAAAGACAGGAAAGAGGTCTTCTAGAACAGCTTTATAAAGTTGCAAGAACAATGGGATAAGTGTGTTTTAAGTAAGAAGGAGTATTCTGAGGATTACTAGTGCTGCCTATTATCTTAGAACTTTCTAGAAATTCAAATATTCACTTTATATTTTGATCACATTTCATATTTCACTTTTTCACTTATGGAAAATAACTTCATACAGACAAGGCGGGTGAATGGCTCTGACCCCCATCTTTTTATTGTGGAGCAGACATTGAAGTGCGTGAGGATAGGCCAGGGAGGATAGGTACGGAGTCTCAGCTGTCCTTCAAGTTTGGCAGTCAATTTACATTCTGAACACAACATAAACCATAAAATATTTCAATCCTATCCACCCTCAATGTTTACATTTTTTCATTGAGTCAGAAAAGACAAAGAACAATGTTAAAATAATTCTAAAGAAAGAAACATTTTGCTTTACCAAATTTGAAAACTACAGCCTCCCAAGTCCAGAAGTGGCATTTGCTGCCTGGAGACCCAGCCAGGCTTACATGGTCATCCAGAGGGGCAGTGTAGAATGTCTAGGACTACCCAGCTGCCGGGTCAGTGTGGAAGGCAGAACTCTCCATGGGGAAACCTCCAATTCACTGTTGCCTGGCTGCCCTGATAGATAAGTGTGTACACTCCTTTTCGTGATTCAGTAACTTGTTATGACACAAATGTTAGGTCTTTATATCAGCATCTGCCCATAGTTATCAATCTTCAATTCAAGACAGATGTGAAGGGGTGAGAAACACCTCCACTGTGTAGCACCATCCAGAGGCTCTACCCATGAGCTCTACATAGCCCAGAAAGGGAAGAAGTCAGAATTCTAGGTAGACTGAGGACACCGTGTTGTATCTCATTTTAAATGCCATCATGAAAAGACACAAAGCTTATGTATATAGAGATCAGGGGGTGGGTGGGGAAATGGGAAAACATGAGACTTAAGTTATGTCATATATTGGTACAAATTTTCAATGTTGATTGTGAGCATGATGTGTATAAATGATGTAAATGAGCATGGTGTACATAAATGTACCCAAAAAATCAATTATTTAAAAAAATGCCACCATGTTCCCTAAGACTTGGTGTTCCCACTGGGTCCTGTGTGACTCTCCTGGTGTTTGGACTGTGTTTTCCTATGGAATGTTAATATCATAGGTGCTCTTTGTAAAGACCATTTGTGGGAAAATTAAGTGGAATCAATTTGAGTTTGCTCATGGAATTCCAACCTTACACTGAGGGAAGAGACAATTCAAGGAAACAGAAGAGGAATGACTACCACCACACCACAGAAAGAGCAGGGCCCAGAGACCTCAGCTGTGCAGGCATACTGCTCCGTTTCTGCTCTTCCCATACACTCTCCATGCACTTTTGGTAAAGTGGGCCATTTTTCTCCATCCTAAGTTCTATGGTAGACGATGAGAACCATATGTCCACAAAGAAACTGACTTACTGGCTCTTAGACTCAATATCAAACTTCTGAAAAGGAACTTATAGGTCCCCGCTGGCTCAAGCATCTGCTTAGACCCATTAATTGTGCTCAGGAAGGTTGAGTCAAGAAGGAGATGTCAAATGCTGTTGTCACAAGGTCACCATGAGGTCAAGTGGCAAAGTGTTTACCCCCAAAACAGGCAACCAGGTACTCCTGGAAAAACCAGCCAGCTATCCTAACAATCATATATGCTAGTTTGCAATTATGAGAGGCAGGAGGTAGAATACTGTTTCATATCTATGTTGCCCATTAAAAATAAATTTTGTTTTAATTTTAGTAACTCAAAGAAAATTCTTTTTTGTTGGCAAATATGTAATATAAACTACCATTATTTAATTTTCAGTATCAGATATAACTGTTACTATTTATAATACTTCCTTTTTTTGCATTTTTTAAAGACTTCTGCAGTTTTTTTCCACTTTAAAATGTTTTCACTTTAAAATTTTTATTAGTACATGTTTGCACTTCATACATTTTATTCGTTATGGGGAGTGGGTACATGTCCACAATGCATTTTAAATCTTTTGTTTTCTCTTCCCTTCTCCCCATCTCTTGGTCCCCTTCCCATTTTTTTCCAAGAGTAGAAAACTTACTGGAGATCTGGAATAGGGAATATGACTGAGGAATGAGAATGGGAAACAGAATAGCTCCTCAATGAGTTGCCCCTCTTTTCATTTTCAAAAGATCTATCTCCTTGTTTCTCATAACTCATATTTTATTTTGATCTTTAGTTATACTTTAGGTTTCTCATATAAGAGAAACCATGCAATATTTAAGCCTCTGGGTCTGATTTATTTCAGAAATTCCATTTGACCCAGCTACATGCCTACCTAAAAGCAAAAAAAAAAATCATATTAAAATGATACACACTACATTTATAGCAGCATAACTCATACTAGTTACATCTTAATCAGCCTGTATGTCAGCAACAGATGAACAGAAAAAGTGTAGAATTTATACACGATAGAGTAATACTCTGCCATAAAGAAAGAAAAATCTTAGTTCTGAGTAGAAAAATGGACATATCTTGAGATAATATGAGTAATGTTTCTTAAAAGAGAGGATTTAGGAACAGAATTTTTCTTTTTTAAAGACAAACTGGTTTTATCTTATGAGCACATTGCTGTGCGTGCACACATGCACACGCACACTCACACACACACACACACACACACACACACACACAAAGTGGACCATATGTTCCACTTGGTTATGAAGTCCTTCTGGAAGTTTTAAAGCATCACAGACTCTGAGCTCTGAGTTCAGCCCTTGGTCTGAACTTCTCCTCTGTCACTGTTAATAATTTCCTCTCTATGCTTTTGCTAACATTAAATAAAATACTTTTAAAACTGTAAAAACATGTCCTGGCCCTGTGTCTGAATTTCATTCAGGATCTCAGGTCGATCTAAGGAAAAACAGAGCTTCCTAGAGTTCTGAGTCAGCTCCTAAAAGGGATGAGCCACCCTAGGCATCTGTGCTACTTCTCTCTTGTTGCTGAGACAAAGTACCTGACAGCCAAAGCGAAAAGCAAAGGGTCCATTTGGCTCACAGTTTGTGAACTGGCTCCGAGGCTGGATGGCCAACAGGCATCACAGAAGAGAAACAACACGGAGCGTAGGAGGCCGCAGTGTAACAGAAGGCAGTTCGTGGGGCCCACAGCTTAGCAATGGCAACAAGGAATTGGGGGATGCTAACCCTCTCACTCACATGTGGTGGCTTAGTAATCGCATGCCTTTAATCCCAGCATCACATATTCAAGATTCAACTACATGTGAAAATGAAAGTTCCACCTTATCTGCAAGAGGCTTTGGGAGGAACATCTAAACATAACCCATAACAGCATCACCTGTCACTGCACAGGATCGTGTACAAATAACCAAGATGACCAAGGGCCAGAGATTTAGCTCAGCAGCCCAGTGCCTGCCTGACAGTGCAAGGTTCTGAGTTCAATTTCCGATACCAAATAAAGACAAGATGATGACCATTGGCGGCTTGTCTCTAAAGCCTACACTGTCAAATTCTAGAACTTTACTAGATCTGTCCATGTATCTATAGTGTCACTGTCCGCAAACCACTGTGTCTAACCCAAGCAGCTGCCTTTTAGAGTCTCCTTCACTTATTGGTAACGAAATCAAAGTGTCTAAATCATCTGTCCTCAGCCTCATTATGTCTTCCATCTGTGGATCAGGTCCTTCATGCTGCCATCAACACTGACATCCAGCTGTATCTCCTATGGAAGATCTAGACAGAAACTCCAATGAAAAATCGCTTTCTGTCATACTCTGCACTCCCTTGGTCTAAGCAGGAAAAGGTCAGGAAGTGATTTACGACACTTACAAACTTTAGTCTTGCTAGGGGTTTCCTTGTGGCTCAGGTACAACAGAAATGCTTTAATTTATCAACTCTGTTGCAATGCATAGTTTATGTAAGTCTGTACTGAGACATCAAGGGTACAGATGCACCTAGAAACCAGCACATATAGCATCTACCAAAATGTATGAAATTCATGGGAACAAAGGGTGTGCCAACTGAGAGGAATCAAGAATACCATCATGTTGGAGAAGAAATCTTATATATACAAACTTTAATAAAATCACCATATGATATATGATCAAAACCTGAGCATATGAAATATGATTTTAAAACACAGCAAATGTCTAAATATTTAAAATTTATTAAGAAAAGACACAGTGCTGTTAGTACTCCTCAAAATATTTGCCTTCTCTTTGAGTGTACATCTGAAAGTCCTCTTTCATGAGTTTTTACAAGCATAAAAACTTGACATTAAAAGCAAACAAACGTGACTTTAAAAGGATAGTGAATGCTGTTGCCGAGTGGCATCTAACAGGAAGGCAGCCTCAGCTCATTAAAAACACTACGAAGTATTCTCACTCACCTTGTTCACAAGACTGGGCACCTGAAGATGACTGGCTATTTCCTAGCAGATCTTTGGCTGTTATGGTCAAAGTAACCATAACCAACAGATGTTTTGAACTGAGTCAGGATGTCAAGACAGCCATGCCAGCACAGCTAAAGAGCTGAAAGAGGACTTCCAGAACTGCTTCAAAAAGTGGCCAGCAAGATAGGATAAGTGTGTTCAAAGTGAAGGGAAAGATTTTGAAAAGGACTGATGGCAATGGGCCTTCGACTGTGATAATTTAAAAGCTTAGACTTTTACCTTATTTTTGCTCATACCTTGTAAGCTCTCATAAGTGCTTGCTGCTGGGATGTATCTGAGCAACATTACAACTAATGGAACTTTCAAAGCAACACAAACCACGTAGGACCTGCTTGCTCTCCACTGAAGGGTCCAGGAAGCCACAGTGACAAAACAGAAGCTGTGGCTGCAGCAAACTGTCACTTCCCAACTAACACGAATGATTCATTTCTGCATCTACCATTTCTTTTCCTTCTGTGATCATCACTTTCTTAGTGGGGGTGAAATTTGGTTTTTTAACATAGAAAAACTCCAAGTATAGCCTAAAAAAAGATATAAATTATTTCTCTTACCACTAAAAAAAAGCAAAACCTGGGCCAGGAATTTAGCTCAGTGTTTCTGGCATCTGCCTGGCAAATGCAAGGGCCCAGGTTTGATCCCCAGTAACTAACATACCACAATGGCGGGCATGGTGACTCACACCCACCAGCAATCGGGAGGCAGAGGCAGGAGGATTGCTGTGAGTTTGAGGCTAAACTCAGGACCAGCCTGAACTACAAAGTAAGACCCTGTCTCAAAAAAAAAAAAAAAAAAAAAAAAAAAGCAAAATCTTCTTTGTTGGTAGGTTTTTAATTACATTTTCAATTTCATTAACCAATATTAGGATATTTTGAATTTTAATATCTTCTTGACTCAGCTTTGGTAATTTGTATGTATATAAGAATCTGTACATTTCTTTTGTGCTTTCCATCATATTAGAATACAAGTTCTCACAAAAGATATCGATAACTTTTGGATTTTAGCAAGGTCTGTTGTAATTTCACTGTTTTCATTCTTAATCACATGGGTTCGTTTCTTTTCTCTCCTTTTTAAAAATAAAGTTGACTAAGGGTTTATCAACTTTATTTAATAGCTATATTTCTGAATTCTGCAAGAAATTTAGAGATCTATTGCTAGTTCTCCTCAAATTCTGAAATAGAAAGGGAAATAATACTCTCAAAATCATTCCTGGAAACACATACTATTCTGATACCAAAACCAATGAAGGACCCAACAATCCCCCCCAAAATATAATACATGCCAATCTCCTTAATGAACATAGACATAAAAATTCCTCCATAAGATACTGACAGGGCTGGGATTTAGCTCAAGTGGTACTGTGCCTACCATGGAGGCACAAGGGCCCAAGTTCGATCCTCAGTACTGCTTTAAAAAAAAAAAAAAAGATAATAACAGTGCAGCAGATTATCAAGATTATACACCATGACCAAATAGGATTCATCCCTGAGATGCAGGAATGCTTTAATCTACATAAATAAATAAATGTAATAAGTCATAGTCAACAGAGCCAAAGACAAAAATCATCTCAATAGATGAAGAAAAAGAATTTGACAAAGTCTAACACCTATTCATGATTTTTTTTAAAAAAGCCTACAGAAAATTGGAACACACCATCTAGCTCAAGCTGATAAAAGCCATTTAAGAAAAGCCAACATAAACTAAATGGTCAAAAACCGAAAGCTTTCACTCTAAAACCAGCAACAAAAAAGCAAAACCTTAAATTAAACATCAGGGCTGCCAGGGCAGCCCTCAGAGCAACCAGGGCTGTGTCCCACCTGGCTCCCATGCCAAGCATCACCAGGGGAATATTGTGGTCAGAGCTCCTGCCAGCAGACAGTCCACCAGGCAAGGATGAAAAGCCTAAGGGGGAAAATCAGTCATTTCTGGAAGTCCACACATGTTGATTTGCATCTCATTGCACAGAACTCAAGCATGTGCCACATCCAGCTGCAGTGAAGCTGACAAATGTATTGTTTAAACTGGCAGTAACTGTGCCAAGATGGAAAGCCCTCATGCACGAAGGTGATCAGGAAGTTGGGATGTACAACCGGCAATCGACTCTATACCAGCCTTGCCTAAGACACATTTTCCAATTCTTCTCCAGGCTTAGACCAGAGACTCATGTCTCTGGCTCCTCTACTGTTTTTATTCAACAAGTTAATAATTCCAAACTGCTCTTCATTTTATGAAGTGCAAGACTGGACCAGGCAATTCAGATTCACAAATCCTAATTTGCTAAGCATCCTTGGAAGAAACACCCACAATCCACCTTCTATGAAGCCTTTCAGTGGCTCTGTTCTTCATCAACTTCCACCACCCAGCTCTTGCCTCTTGTCCACCTAGGGGCCCAGCTATCTCCTTCCCACCATCTTCTCTGGATGCAGCCAGAAATTTCCTACCTGTGGAACTGAACTTTTCTTTCATTCTTTGTTTTTTTGTTTGTTTGTTTGTTTTGTTTTGTTTTGTTTGAGACAGGGTCTCACTTTGTGGTTCAGGCTGGCCCTGAGCTCAGCCTCAAACTCACATCACAGCAATCCTCCCACTTCTGCCTCCCAAGTGCTAGGATTACAGGCGTGAGCCACCACGCCCGGCACTGTGGTATGTGGTACTGGTTGCTGCTGGGAGTGAGTCTCCACACCCAGTATTGTATGTGGTTACTGGGGATCAAACCTGGGTCCCTGCACTTGCAAGACAGGCGCCGGAACCACTGAGCTAACCCCCCGGCCCCTTTTCTTTCATTCCTTATAGTCTCTCTACCTCTTTCACTCTCTCCTGCTTTAGTCAAGAGGTTTGCACCCCTCAAAAACCAAATAAATCCTCATCTTCTCAGTAAAGCACACCCGGGAATTCATCTCCTGAGTTTGATATAATTCATCTGAGTTATGGAGCCTCCTCGTTATCTATTATTTATCACATGCTCATTACCCATGTACTAGGCTGTGTCTTTCCTCTAACCCTGTGCCTGATGTGTCAGGCTCTTCACTTAGCCTTTCTTTTCCATAGGATTATCCCGAAGTTAAAGCCTGCCATGCTACTGTCAACATTTCCACAGTCTTTCAGCATGTTCGCCTCTGTCTTTTTAAAGCAGGGCCTCAAATGTGGTTAAACTGCAGTAACCTTTAATGCCCTGAGTCTCCTACGGTCTATCCCTAGACTTTACTGGAGTCTATCTATCCTCTTAATGTTGGCATTACTCTTCCTGGAAACAAGGAGCAATCATGTTTTTAGCTTCTAATCCTACTGTACTTAAGCACATTTTATGACAAAACAGAAAGTAAATTCACACATGGAACTTAGAATTTTCACATCGTCCAAGTGCTTCCCTGGACCTTATTTGCTCATGCTTCTCCAATGTAAGGCTTACCCAGAACTGACCATTGAGATCAGAGAAGAGAGTTCACATTCTGTTCCAGGAGCTCTGCAAACATGAAGTTGTAAATGAACTATTGTATGTATAGTTGACATTGTGAAATTGAAAATATTTGAAAAGAAAGAGGGTGCAGGGGTAAATAACAAGGGGAAAAGAATGTGATAGTAATAAAGAAAAGAGAAAATGAAGCTTATGTATATAAGGGGAGAGAGGTTGCAGGGCAGGAGAAAAGGGGAAAAAATGAGAATCAAGTCATCTCATATTCTGGTACAAACTTTCAATGTTGAATGTGATGATGATGTGTATTCATAATGTACCAATAAAGATTTAAATTTTAAAAAAAAGAAGAGAGAGTTTTAACAGTGATGCTTTGGGAAATGCCAAAAACATAAATCAAGATGTTGGAAATGAGAGGGACATTTCCTTTAGATGCATCAATAACTAAACATTCATTCAAAACAGAGTCAACTCTTGAGGGTAAAAATCTTCTGTTTTGTAGCTATGTAGCCACAGATATAATATTACGCTGGGCAGATCTGCATTTCCCAGCCTACTAAACTTGTCTCCCAAACTCCTCACCTGGCTTCTGAGAAGGAACAGCCAACATGGAGCCTTTAGTGTTTTTGTATGAGTATAGATGACCATTTCAGGAACATCACATTCCGCCAGCTTAAATCACCTGCCTAAAAACAATGGAGTTTAGCATTTTCCTTCCTGGGTAGGTGGAGAAAAACACCTTAGGAGTTCTGGAGATACAGTCTTGGTTTGCAAAAAGCCCAAAATTAACCTAATTTTTTTACTTTACTTACATTACTGTACTCTGAAAATATTTTATTATCTAGACTTAAGTATACTATAAAACTAGTCTTCTAAAGTCTGGTTCTTTTGTGACTCCCTTTAAAGAAATAAATACTACAGCATTTCAGTGAAGTGGTTTAGAAATATTAACAGAAGAGGCCACAATGATGATTATAAGCTATTCTGTGATTTTGGAGGAACAAAATCTTTTATCAGCTGCAGCACAAACATAAACAAGTATAATTTTACTAATGTGTTGGAGGAAAATTATCATTTTAATAAATTCTAACTTTAAAAATATTTTCTAGTTTCCAGATATGAATCATACCATCATCTCTGATAACAGCTGAGAGAAGAAAGACTCAGAAAAGTTAAGGGACTTTTCTGAAATCATAGGGCCTGTGTGTGGCTCCATGGGGACAGCACTGGCTGCCCAGCATCCTCCTGTGCGCTTCCCCATGCTGCCACTTTGTCATGAATCAAGGTGTGATTCTCCAGACATTAGTGAACAACATACTCCATCAGGTATCAAGTGTCACCTCACGATAGAATGTGACTCTCAGAAACACACCTGGCCAGCATCCTGCTTTACCCATAGGAAAATAAAATAACAGGCAGAGGATAGTAGACATTTGGGAGACAGGTGATTGTGTTTTCCCAACTTTTACAAACCCATACCATCATAACAGCCCCCTCCCATAACCTTTTACAGACTGAAAATCCATAGAGAACAATACCTCTCGTCCCACTATTATAATATTAATTCTAGGACTTGGTATGAAACACACACCTACACTGTGAGGCTGTGGTGTATTTTTTTGGAAGATAAAAGTTTTCATAAAACTGTTGTGTTAGGTTAAGTTAGGTTAGGTTGGTTAGGGTTAGGATAATAATACGGATGTTGCTTTATTCATTTTGTAAAGTACAACAGATGCTATAAACAACTGATCATCAATGTGATGTTTCTTTGCAAATCTCAAAGGAAGAACTTTAATAAAAGTCACTTACAATATTCTCTAAAATAAGGCATGTATCAGGAGCTTGTGAAGATACTTATGTCAATATAAAATCACGGAATTCCAAACATAACAATGCAGAAATTTGAATAATGATATAAAGACTAAACAATTTTGAAAAAGTTACCACTGAATTTTCACATTTAAAGTCTATCAGTTGATAACACTTCTAGTATGGTTACTCTATTTCTCTTTGTTCTTTTAAAGAACAAAGGATTAGCATTCAGATAGTTGCTTTTATTAATAATAAAATCACAAGCAAGTGTTGATCGTAACCAGAGGCTAGACATCAGCAGTCTTACCTTCCAAAAGGTCCTTTGCCAAGTGCCACTTGGATTCCAAACAAATTATACAATTCTCAGTTTGATGCATCTCTGGAGATGGCTGATAAAAGAAGTTGTTCTAACAGCTTGAATTCTCTAGACAGTTTAAGAAATGTCACAGAGAATAACAGGGAATTTTGGAACAATGTAACAAACTGATGATCCCTGTCAGATTAGACTACATGTTTTCATCAGTTTCAAAGGGCTTGCTGGGAGTATTCTCAGCACACTAATCATCCTAAATAATAGATCTAATTGATTCCTATCTTATTAGATCAAATTAAAGCTTCTTGAAAAGTTCAGTGTTTTCCATTTGAAAAATCTAATTTGAGAGTTTCTAATTTAAAAGGAAAAGTTGAAGAGGCCTATCTCAGAACAGTTCTGTTATTCAAAGTACCCTGTGTTGAGATCTGAATAATGTCAGCATCAGAATATTCAGGTGATATCATTGTCCTCTCTGGAAAACTCCATTATATACTCATCACTTATCCAACACAAACTCTAAGCTGTATGACTTAGCACAACTTGGTTAGCCTACTGAACCTAGTTATCAAACTGAGATATTAATCATATCCATCTCTTTGATTTTAGAACTCTTAGTTTTGTCTTACATAGGGTAAACATTCAGTAATCAGTACTGTTGACCTGTTGTTCTTCTATTTAATCCTAGAAGTGAAATGAGATCCTCAAAGTACAAAAGCGATGAGGCATAAATGAAAGTCAAATTGTCATGTTATTTCTCCAAGTGTACGTGGAAATCTCCAGCAGGAGTATTTTTCTGTAGATTAATTAGCACATGTCTATGGCACGTAAAAGACCAAATACATTGTAAAGTTTAGAAAATCTAAATTCTGAACTTGAAAAACAGACAGATGCTATCATAGACAAAATACATGGATCTTGTCAAAAGTGGATCGTATCAGTTCATGTCAGGGTAACTGAATGAAATGGGGTAAAATAATCTCTGTTGGTAAAACCCATGCTACTGAATATAGATAATTCCAATGAATTCATTCTAAAACTAGTAAAACTTTAAAAATGTTCAGCAAGATTTTAGGATCTAAAATAGGTATACAAAAATCAATTATGGGACCAGGGATTTAGTTCAGTGATTCTGGCACCTGCCTTGCAAGGTAAGGACCTGGGTTCGATCCCTGGTAACCACATACAGCAATGCCGGGCAAGGAGACTCATGCCCACTAGCAAGCAGTACCCCATACCACAGTGCAGAGTGTGGTGACTCACATCTGTAATCACAGCACTTTGGAGGCAGAGGAAGCAGAAGGATTGATGTGAGTTCCAGGATGGCCTGGGCTACATAGTGAGCTCAGGGTCAGCCTGAACTACAAAAGCGAGACCCTGTTTCAAAAAAAAAAATCAATTATATTTATATAGTGGCATTGAAAGAACAAAAAAATAAAATTAACTGTTTCATTTATAATAACATCCAAAAGAATTCTTAGAGATAAATTTAACAAAAGAAATGTAAGATTTGTATACAAAAACTACAAAACATCATTGAAAGAACAGAGTAGGATAAAAATTATAACAGCCTATATTAAATGAGTTAAAAGATGTAATACTGTTAAGCTGACACTATTTGCCAAAGTGATCTATAAATTCAATGAGCTTCCTGTAAAAATTTCACCTTGACTTTTGGCATAAATTGAAAATCTGATCCCAAAATTTACATGTAAAAAATCTTAAGAGCAAAAGTAAATCCTTGAAAAAGTGCTCGGTATGTAAGGCCATATTTCTTGATTTCATATATGTATGAAAACACAATAATTAAGATAGTCATTCAACTGCTTTTTGATAAAAACATCCAAATAATTTGATGGAAGGAAGAAAATTATTTCTGACACATGGTTCTGGGACAACTGGTTGTCTATAGATAAAAGAAGGAAATTGTATCCCCTACCTCACATACAAAAGTAAATATAGGACTTAGAGGTAAGGGTTAAAACTGCAGAATCCCTTAGAAGAAAACAGAAATGAATCTTAGTGATTGTGAATTATGGAATGTTCTCTTAGATAGATTATATATCATGAAGGTTAAAAAGATTTTCACTTCAAATGACACCCCATCAAGAAAGTGAAAAGACAACCCACAGAAAAGGGTAGAGTATTGGCAAATAATGCATCAGATGAGGGAATAATACAAACTACATATCTATACCTATAGGTAATCCTTATCTAAGACACAAATTTATAATTCAACCATAAAAAGACAAATGGCATTTTTAATACATGCTAAGGCCTTGAATGAGTATTTCTCCAAAGATACATAAAGGTCCCATAGCATATGACAAGGTCCTCAATATTAATGATCCTTAGGAAAATGCAAATCAAAATCCCCAGAAAGATACCACTGCACAAAGACAGCTGTAACAACAACTGTGAGGTCTGATTTTAAAAAGAAGTGCATATCAAAAAAAGAAAACTTTAAAATATTATTGTCAGTGGTATGCTATTTAGCAAGCCCTATGCTAAACTCCATAAAACTCACCTCATTTCGTGCTCCTAACATTTCACACATAACTCGTTTTATTGATCCCAATATTACAGAGGAAGACAAGAGGCAGAAGCCCTGGGACTGTGCTCACGATGACAATCAGGGCTGCTATACAAACCCTGGCAGACAGACCCCAGAGCCAGCCCCGGGCTCCTAACTTGATATCCCTTCATCACCCAAGAACCCTACTTGGATTCAACTCACTGCTTCAGGAGAGCTCTGTTCTTCCACTGAAGCTTTATGGGAGAAGATGGAAGCAAGAAATCTATCTTTTATTTTTCCTTAACTTGCCAGCCCCTGGCATATCCACTGAGACACATAGAGCTCGATTCCTATTTATAGAATTAAATCATAATAGTGTTCCTATGGGAAATTATAACCAGCTTTATGATAATACTTCATGATATTTGCCCAGAAATGTCTTGTGGCAAAAAGACTAAACTATGTAAGTATGGTATTCACCATCCTGTTACTATATGGAATCATCTTCCACATTTCCCTCCCCTTTCCTCATAATCTACATGGAAATCTGATTACTAGATAAAAGCATAAAATAATCATTGCAATAATTAGAATCATTGTTATTACATGCAATAGACAGTACTCTGATTATGCATATATTTCCCCATATATAGAACAGACTTATGAAATTCTATACTATTATCTGTACTTTAAAGACAGAAAAACTGAGACTCAGAAAAGTTAAGTGATCTGTTCAGAGTTACAGAATTAGAAAATCAAATCCTAGCTCTGTGGCGAGAACTCAGGCCACAGTCAGTCATGGCTGGGAGCTGCAGCCCTACTTCGGGACAGAGGTGAGCAACTGCTCACAAATTCTCTCACACCTTAGAGGGAAGTCCCAGAACACCCCCCAAACTCAGCCAACAACTTTATATATAAACATATACTCATTTGTGAACACAAAAGAGCATTTACATTTTTATTGTGGTACTTTAATTTTTTTTTTTTTTTTTGTCTAGATAGCCTGGACATTGCTAGAACATCTCTAGCAGTACACTGAGCATATGAATCAGGTCAATTTCATTTTCAAAAACTGGCTCACTTGCCTTTTCCCCAGGCTTGTGGGTTTCTGGCCTTAAGTGGATTAATGGATTCAGCAGTTTGTGTTTGAGGCTGAGTTCTGATGTGGAACCTTAAGAAGAGATTTGTTATGTTGTGTTGAGCTATACTGAATTCTGCTGAGCTGGGCTTTGCTAGGCTATGATGTGTTTTCTGATTTTGTCTTGTGTTACTAACCTAGTGAAAATAGATCTCATTACAATGAGAAATGTCTTCTGATTCATTTCAAAGTAATCATGGGAAAGTCCAACTCACAGAGGAATGTTTGTTGTATCTGGAGGAATCGGTGCCATTTCTGGGCATCAAGAATACCTCTTTCCTTTAGCAGTATCATACATCTTTGTTTACACACTAAAAAATAATTCTGACTTAGGCTGAGGATTTAGCTCAGTGGTTCTGGTGTCTGCTTGGAAGGGTAAAGTCCCAAGTTTGATTCCAAGTACAACATACCACAATGCTGGGTATGGTGGCTCATGATTGTAATCCCAGCACTTGGGAGGCAAAGGCAGTAAGACTGCTGTGAGTTTGAGGATATTCTGGGCTACATAATGAGTTCAGAACCAGGTTGAAGTACAAAGCAAGACCCTGTCTCAAAAAACTAAAAAAAGTATAGCTCAGACCTATCTTATCTTAACAAGATCACTTGCCAACTCTCCCCAGCAAACTTGGCAATAAGGAGCTATACAACCCGCCATGACTTACTTTTGGGGATCTTCCATTAGACCCAAAACAAGTCTCACTAATAGGAAAGGAGAGCATTTTAGGGAGGTGTATACAAAATTATCCTAAGGATGAGCTCTAAGAGGTTTAAATATACATGATTAAAACATACTAAAATTCTAAAATAAATCCTCTGGCTTTTCTATTGGTTTGTTTAATTATTAGTGTGACATTTTTCTTCTTAATAAGATGAGAAAAGTAGATCGATGTCTTCTCCAGTCAATATTAACTATTGCTTATATAAGTTTGAAAACCTTAGAAGCAATTAATATTTTAACAAGGATGATTCGTAAATGAAGGAAAGGATAGCCGGGGAAATGATCCTGTGAGGATGGCTTGTCTGTTGTCACCAGTTTCTCCATTTCTTTTTGGAATTCTCCAGATGAGTATCCTGTACATTTCTGGGCCACTTTCCAGTTCCTTGGTAATGGGGATCCTCCTGCTGGAGAACTATAACTTCATTACAGTTCAAGGACACAGAGGTGCTCACTGACCCTCTGAGAGGGCACCTAGAAATCCTCTTCACCAACAAGGAAGCCAAAGAGACAAGAAGTAACTGGCCAAGGCATTGCATTTGCTACTCAGAGCTTGTCATTTTGTATTTTTAAGGTTCCACACTTTGCTTTCCATTTCAACTGTTTTATGGAATTATCTGCAACTAAGGCAATGAAATCAAATCATTAGGCACTTGTGACATGAAAAGGAAGCCTCATAATCAGAAAGAGTTGCCACACTGTGTTTATTTTTATACCTGTGAATTTGGGTAAGGGTCACCGGCTTTCAGGGCTAAACTAAGGCAGATGGTGAAGCAGGCACTTGGGCCCAACTCTGATAGAGTCCACAACTTGAGATCAGTGCCCTGGGCTCACCATCCTGATGCCCAGCCACTGCCCTCCTTAGCTACCTTCCTTAGCCTCCCATCAGGCAAGTGAGCTTTCTGATAGAACCCCAGAGGGGCCAGCTGAGCAAATGTGTTTGGACTAAGGATTTAAGGGCCTATCTTTACATTTGAAAGTTAGCCTTGAACCCTGATACTCAAAGTCATCAATAAAGTCTAGAAATGCCTGAAATTTCCTGGAAAGATTATTATGAGAATTAATCTAGATCATTAACTTGATTGACTTTTAGACTTCCTAAGTGATTAATAAAGCATATTTTAGGTATAAGTTGGGGCATCATAGAGGGATGGTCTTGAGGACTGTATCTAATCCCAGGCCAACTCCTCTTGGGCTCTTCCTCTGCCTCTGGCCTCCCTGACACCATGAAGGGAGCAGCTTTGTTCTGTCACACACTTTCACTTGATGTGGATCCAGCTGACAATGAACACCAACCTCTGAAAGCACAAGTTTAAGTTAAACCTTTCCCCTTTTAAATTGTGGGGTCAAGTATGTTGTGTCCTAGTGATAGGGAAGCTGACCAATATAATCATCTTTCTAATTTATGCTGTGCCCTGAGAACTTATGCCCACAAGCTGACTCAGAGTAGCCCTCTAGTTTATGTCCACAGAAAGCCTCAAGGTAGTGACTGGCATGCCAGAAAGACCCGCAGTGGCTCTGAGCCTATTGCACTTTCCCACCATCCAGTGCAGAGCTGCAGGTGGATTTCAATCACCTGCCTATGGGGTCGATCATTTGTGTCTAGATTCTGAAAACCCAGCCAAACTCTAGACACTAAAAGGTTCAGGTGAGTTTCTCTGATTAACGAAATTGTGTGCTTGTTGTCCCACAGGGACACATTGCAAAACTGGTATGTCCAGACCCAAAACAGAGGACATAAGGTTTCAGAGCCATTGGAATGACATAGCAGAGCACCTTGTTCACATTTGTGATGATGCTGGTGTAAAAAAACCTAATTGTACTGGCATCTGTATAAAACCTAAGCACATACAACTATATGTAGTATAAAATAACAGTTACAATATGTGACTATATTAGCATTTTGTGTATTTATGACATTATACTTTCATTGTTCTTTTAGAATGTACTCCTACTAGCAAAAATAAGTTTTCTGTGTCATGTTGCATCCAACATTGCACCATCTGGTCTTTCGTTACTGCATCTGTAGATCACATAAGACAGCCACACCTGGTGACGGACTTGCACCATCCAGGGCTGGATATTCTAGGACGTGCACACAGTGACATAATCTCCAGAGATGTGTTTCTCAGAATGTATCCATCATTTAGTGACATCTGGCCATATACTGTCTCACTGCAAATTCATTTCAGTAAAATACAAATATATAAACCAAACCTAAATAAACGGGAGAGAGACATATGAGAAGGTTTGTCGATCCTTATTTCCTCCTCCTTCACTCCTGCTCCCTCTCTCATCCTCCTGCTTTCCCTCTTTCTTCCCTTCCTTCCTTCCTGTTTTCTCCTTCAATAAAATATCACAATGCCTAGATATCTGTACCTTAGTTTTCCTACACAGGGATTCAGTTATTCTACTACTGTCTCACTATTCTAGTATCAAAAAGCCTAAATGGTAACAATGATGGAAATGATATTACAGCAAACTTTTATAATGCTATGCATGATTCAGGCACTAGTGAACTTTACATGTATAAACTCATTCATTCCCTTGGAAAAAACAAAACACCTAAGCAACAGAAACCATTCCTTCCTTACTTTTCCAGATGAAGAAACAGATTGTAAGTGACTCTTAGTTCACTAAGCAGCAATACAGGTAGAGCTAGAACTCAATCCTAGACGGCTTGCCACTAGACTTTACACTCAGCCACCAGCCTATGTGATTCCAGTATTCCCTGTGTGTAGATGTCCCTTGAAACTCTCCTGTGGTCACAGGTGGAATTTTTCAGAGATTCCTGGAGATAGAATGTGTAATGCTGAGATTAAGTGTGTGATGTTGGGATCTAGGTTGTGTGATTACTGAATTAGTGCACTAATTAGTTTGGCAGAGTTCTGGGTATGCACAATGGGGAATTCCCACCATGGGTATGAGTACTACCCACCCTAAGGGTGTGTAGCCCAGCTTGCTTGTGGGGGATAGAAAGAAGACTGCTGTCATTACTCGCTGTTAGCTATTTCACTGCTGGCTTCCTTTTACTTTGCTGTGGATGTTTCTCCTTGGCCAATGTCCTCATGCATGCCGCCTTGCCTTTGAGCCAGCTGACTAAGAACTGAAACCTCTACAAATTATGAATAGAAATATACTTTTTTTCTTTAACTTTACGTGTTGAGTGTTTTGTCTCAGTGAGAAATAAAGTAACTAAGACCACATCCTACTGAAAGAGTATGAGTTTGAGGTTGGAGTCCAGTAAAGGTGAATTCAAATGCACGCTTTTCTTTCACTTGTGTGCTTTTTTCCATGAGCCTGTTGTCATTTCTAAAATAGAGGTGATAACCTGAACCTGTCCATATCAAAATAAGGCAGTTTAATCTTCTCACCCAAACATTCTAGAGTCTCAAACTAATACTGTTCTAATGTTCAAAATAGGGAGTATCTATAAATAACTGATGAAGAGCCAGAGTCCAAAAAGCGCAGAGGAATTCAGTGTTAGGAAAAAACACACGTGGAGATTAATGAGGAAGAGTAATGCCTGTATGTTGGGACACCATATGGAGCTCGGACCTCATCAAGAAAGCTGGAAAATTTGTGGAAAAACTACTTCAAAAGAACACTAAAGGCAGGAAAGAAACAGGAGATGTGGGACTGGGAAATTTCTACCAATCCTTACAAAGAGGCAAGGAAATGAGCCTTGAGTTTCCCTTTCTAGACAATTTGTTTCATCTCTTGTTGAGATAACATAACTTCGAACTTTATGTATTCTTAAATTATCAAGACTTGACCATCATGGTACATATTGATGATTCTAGTTCCTCTCCTTAGCCCCTAGAATGAATTTTCTTTTTTTTTGAGACAAAGTCTCACTTTGTAGTTCAGGCTGGCCCTGAGCTCAACCTCAAACTCACATCACAGCAATTCTGCCTCTGCCTCGCGAGTGCTGGGATTACAGGCGTGAGCCACCACACCCAGCACTGTGGTATGTGGTACTGGTTGCTGCTGGGCGTGAGTCTCCACGCCCAGTATTGTAAGTGGTTACCGGGGAATCGAACCTGGGCCCTTGTGCTTGCAAGACAGGCCACTGAGCTAAATCTCCGGCCACAGAATGAATCTTAAAGACCATAAACTTAGACATTCTGAGTCCTGAATTCTTAAAGATGTATCACACTGTTACTAATTTCCAGCACTGATCCAGTATCTGGATTGCAAAAATTCATCCCTCTTTCACCCCAGCATAAAGATCTTTCAGTAGCATGATCAACCTAAATTCACATGCACATGTAGTTGACAGCCTCCAAGCAAAACTCCTAAGAAAGAGGGAAACCAAAAGAATGGAGAAAATAAAGCTCTCCGGTTTCAGCAAACTCAAAAGACATTAGGGAGCTGTTTCACTGACCTTAAAGTAGGCCTCTAGTGACATGAGTTTAAACAAAGTTAACAAAAGATTTTCAACACCCGATTTAACATCAGACACTTGCATAAATGCAAATAAGCTATAAAACTTTAAAGTTTACAATATAAATATGTTCTGCATGAATGGAAAATTGTTAAATGAGAAGCAAAAATACTTTTGATATAACTCCTGCCTCATTTATTTCAGGGTCTAGAATAATCTAATCATTCTGATACTTCATCCTTATTCAATGAACACGTTAACTTCTACTTTCCCTTCAAGTACTAGTATTCAGTCACTGTTTCCTACATTTTTTAAAAATAAATGCTCCTCTAAGAAAAAGTTCATCATAAGTTAAATTCTGCTGTTTATTCATATTCTTAACTTCACATATGCCATAGTAAAGTTAATTCCAACTTCATAGTTTAAGAAGAGTTTTTCTTGCCAACAGTTACTAACTGTCCTTAAGTATAAAAGCAATCTATATGCAGGCATTTTTTTTAGATAATCAAAACATTTCATGAAGGAAACAACTTTTCCAATATAATTTCTGAGCTTTATCAGCATAAATTGCACATTCTGAGCTCTTTGGTTATTAATTATACTTGAGGGGAGTTCCATTTTTTGTATCAAACAGGTATACTGCTTGCAGAAATAAATTAGCATTGATGAAAACATTAAGAGCAGTAAAATACAAAATATGTCAATGTCTGAAAGTTTCCAAAGGAAGAATTTCACCTTTGGCTATATCCAAATTATCCATTCATCATCAAAATACCTCCAGTTCAGTGCATGTTCTGACCTAAGCTTCCAGCTGGACCGTCACTGCAAACACTGGCGGGGGGCACTGCCCATGGACCAGCACTGCTCATGCCTTGCACTCTCTGCAAGTGAGTGGTTTCACCTCCTGCCTCACCTAGAGAGCAACCATCAGGAGATCATGACTTTTGCAGAGCAAATCTACTTACTCAGACCTGAAATGCATCAGTCTTACTTTAAATTATTAATATTATATATATTTAAAGTGTCCACAGCATGTTTTGAAATACATATTTCTATTGAACTGACTACAAAAATCAAATGATTAACATATCCACCACCTCTCATAGTAGCTTTTTACATGTGTGTGATGTGATATTGAGACCTCTCAACATATCTCAAGTACATAATACATTAACTGTAGTTCCCATACTATACAGGAGAGCTCAAGAAATTTTATACATATCTGAAACTTTGAACTTTTGATGAATATCAACTCATTTCTTCCACTGCAATAGCTTTGCCCCTGGTAACTATGATTCCACTCTACTTAATCTTGTAAGAGACTCTGCTCACAAGTTCCTTCTTTAAATAGTCTTATTTTATGGCATTGATCAGCCTCCACACCACTGGATTTCTTTGGCCACTCCCCATTTCATTGACAAATTCATCCTTTTGTTCATAAACTTCTATATAAGGTGACTTCTCAGAAATTAAAAATATCCCAACCCATGCTTATTTTGATTCTGTACTGTTTAGACGAGTTCATAGATCTCTGATTTATTAGTTCTAATTATGGGACAACATAATTGAGCT